>ARYC01000267.1:0-171486 GCA_000711775.1 Oxytricha trifallax | reverse complement strand
AAGCAAGACTTTATTACCGTGCCATCAAGATGAACATTAAGTTGTTCAGATGGGAGAGAGCACTTGACATTGCCGTGTAGCACAAAACTCATGTTGATACCGTAGTAGCCTACAGATAGAAATTCCTAACCCAATATTCAAAGGAAGAAGACATTGAAAAATTCAAACAATTCGCTGGCATGCAGAGTGAATGGGAAACTATTAAGTAGAAGATTAGAGCTGATAAGGAGAGAGAGGCTTCTGCTAACTAATGAGCAATTTATATATAAATGTGCGTTATATAAAATAAAAAGTTTCTATATTTTCATGATTTAATTTTCATTCATTACATGTGTACTTAAATGCTACTGTGAAGAAAAGGAAAATGATTATTATAAAATAGCAAATATACCTGTTTGTCTTAATTGAAAAGATTTATAAATAAAGAATTTAAATATAATAATATCGAAGCTCTTTAAAATGAAATAAAAAAAACAACTGCCTATTTTGATAAAAATCTATTGATTTATTTTAATAAATTGCGAAAAAACTCATAGTCATTATTGGAAAATAATAATATTTTGGAAATATATGAATTACACTTAATTATTCAATAATTTAAATTGAATTTAATTATGAATTCCGATTTTTTTCCAAATTTTATAAAATTATAATATAAAAGATACAAATTTATTAAATAAATATATTTTTAATTAAAAATCTTTAAATAATAAAAATAAAAAAAATTAAAAACATATCATATTTGGATGGTGGATATTTTATGATAGTTATATTTCATGCTTTATGCGTTTCATTATTATTAAAAATTAAATTAATTTTTTAATACAATATTCTCCAATTTTTTGCCTTGCTTTAACGTTTAAATTTTAGTATAAGCTCTAATAATAGATACAGATTAGTTCATAAATTTCAGTATAATTAACTTTCTAGATTTGCATATTTAAAAAACATAAAATTCATTGAAAAATGTTTAAAAAGTCAGACATTTATTAATCAAATTTTAAAATTCTTTTTATTCTCGACTTTAAGGTGAAGAAAAATTCTATCGAAAAATATAAATAAATTTAGTAATTTAATGACACATTAATTTATAAAATTATGATTGATTTCATGTTGGCTAAAATTTAATAAATATTTTTGGTAAGTGAGGTATAAACTGCACATACACAAGATGATTTTTCTGTATATTATCCCCCCATTTTAATAATATAAGACTCATTTATTATTCCACTTTTTATAATTTATATTAAAATCATTATTACTTTAAGTATCTAATTGTGATTGCGCTTCTAATAAAATGTTTTCATCAAATAAAAAACTGAACATGAATTAAACTTTCCTTGATGTCTCCTAAAAATCAAATAAAGATAGGTTTATAAAGAAATGGGGGGGAAGTTTCCTGTCTCAAACATAATATTGTATATATTTGCCGAAAAATATAGAAGAAACATAATAATCAGTACTTCAATTTCCATCCCACAATTTTTAAACAACTTTTTTAATTAAAAAATTACAAGGTTTACAACAACTCTTGTCATTAAATATTAAAATTATAATCACTAAATGTTTTATTATTGTAGAAATACATTTGAATTTGGAAAAATAATTATAATTAAATTACAATAGATTGAAATTCTTGGCAGTTAAAGTTGGCCAATTTAAATGATCTTGGGCTCATTCGATATAATTCAAAATTAGCTGGACTTTACTATTGGCGGTAACTATTTTATCGCATCCCTGGAGCGAGATAACTTCAATTTAATGTGAGGGTATAATTTAATGAATTTAGATGCGTTTAATTAAATTGAAGTTATCTCGCTCCAGGGATGCGATAAAATAGTACCGCCAATAATAAAGTCCAGCTAATTTTGAATTCTCTATGAATGAGCCCAAGATCGTTTAAATTGGCCAACTTTAACTGCCAAGATTTTGATTTATATTAAATTTACAGTGTTTTAAGAATAAAATTGCAAAAGAAATACAGATCAAAGTAGAATAATGAACACGAACAGTGTCTTGTACTGTCTTAATTCCTTGCATTTCCTCATTATCGCAGTCTTCAAGAACTTTACTTCTTCTTATTGAATTCCTCAAAGATATTGGGCTTTAGTTGCTATCCTTACTGTCGCTAAAACCCGCTGTGCTTCTGGAGCTACAGCTGTAACCTCAGCCACTTCTCGGTTTAAGAGCATCATAGTTAGATTCTTGAGGGAGGAGGAGACTCCATGATGTTTAGTTAAAATTTAATGATTTTGAGATAATAAATAAATTAAATCATTCTTGCCTTTAATTAATAAATTTCGTCCTAAAATTTATAAAAGCATCTCTAATAAAATTTCTCTATAAATTAATACAATTAGTTTAATCACATATATTAAAGCATTAAAACTTAAAATGTTTTAACAAGAATGATTTAATTTATTTATTATCTCAAAATCATTAAATTTTAACTAAACATCATGGAGTCTCCTCCTCCCTCAAGAATCTAACTATGATGCTCTTAAACCGAGAAGTGGCTGAGGTTACAGCTGTAGCTCCAGAAGTACAGCGGGTTTTAGCGACAGTAAGGATAGCAGCTAAAGCCCAATATCTTTGAGGAATTCAATAAGAAGAAGTAAAGTTCTTGAAGACTGCGATAATGAGGAAAGCAAGGAATTAAGACAGTACAAGACACTGTTCGTGTTCATTATTCTACTTTGATCTGTATTTCTTTTTCAATTTTATTCTTAAAACACTTAATTCACTTTATTTTAATTTAATTATAATTATTTTTCTAAATTCAAATGTATTTCTACAATAATAATCAATTAATGTAATTTTCATGATAATATTTTAATCTTATCAATATAAGAGAGTTAATAAATGCCAAAGCAAGTAATAATTTGTTATAGATGATGAGAAAGATTCTTACAAATTTATATTAATTGAATACTATTTTATAGACAAAAAACCTCCCCTCAAGAAATTTGTAAAATATAATTGAATTTATGCATTTTATGGTTCATTGATGACCTTGACGCTTTATCGGCCCAAATCAACTCAAATAAGCTCAAATTATGGGAAAATTATTATATGTTCAAGTTAATATTCAGAGAAATTATCGCATAAGCATAAATTATTAAGGAAAATTTAATTTAAATTATAAAGAGTAAAAATTAAGAGATGTTGTAATTTTATATAAATGCTTTTTGTATGAAAAAAGAATTAAAGAAATTTGGTTATTTTAGTTTATAATAATTTTTAAATCAATAAAATAATTTTGACGAATTTACCATTTAAATTCAATATGTCTGGCTTCGTTATTTTTAAATCATTATAAAAATGAGTAAATTTAGCTATTCATAAATTTAATAATCAAATTTTGAAATCTTTAACTTATACTTATTAATTATTTATTTATTGGATTTCATAATGAATAATTTGTTAATTACATTGTTTTTAATTGATATAATTTTTCTACCCTTAAATCCTACAATCTATATTATTACATATAATCTTGAATAACCATAATTTTAATCTTGAGTAGATTGAGAGTGATGACAGTGACATTGAGATGCAAGATGAGTCAGTTTCCTCGTCTTCTTAGAATAACGATAATCTTGCTAATGTCAAGGGAGCTGAGTCAAACTAGAACTAAATTTCTGGTGTCTCACATCAACAAAGCGAAATATAAATTTCATAAAATATTAAATATGAATATTGTTTTTGCGACATGGCAACCGAAAATACAAAGGATAATGATAGCATTGCTGATTCGGCATCTCAACAGAGCTCAATCTTTGGAAGCTTAAGATTTCTTTATAATAATTAATATAACAATTTAAATTATTTAAGCAAGAATTTTCCCAAGTTTTTGGCCTCTCCTGTATTTTCTAGAACTGGAGCGAACACTCAAAGTACATGATAATTATATTGATAGTTAATATTTTTGTATTATGAATTTTTTATCCCCCCATATAAAGTACATCTCAAACCCCAGAGAAACGCATGAGAGCTATCTCATTCCTCGAAAAGCCTCTGCAATTCAGATCTCCTCTAATTTAGCCTCAAATTAAAGCTCATTCTACCCCAGAGCAAAAATTATAATTAGAAAATTTCCTAGAAATAGTGAATATTAAGAAGGGCATTCATTGATGGTAAAATTACTATAATTTTTTGTGGTAAATTATTTTAACTTTGTGATTAAACCAAAAAACTAGCCTCGTATATCAATATCAGACTTGGATGGTCTCATCAAACTAATGTTTTTTGCTATTATTAAATTTATTTTACATCTATAAAAATAAAAAGTCTCTGTCCAAGAAATATTAACTTTGACTAAGTCTAAGAGCCTTTTTTCCCCTAACAACTGAATCCCTTTGAATCATCTAATTTATTCAATTAGATCTCATAAGATAATATTTAGGAAAACTGTGAATACTCCAATTTCTCCAATTTTTCTATAAATTTTATGTAATAAGGTTTAAAAATTCTAGAAATATATTTATAAAGCTTTTTTCTTGCTAGAGTCAAAACTCTAACAATAAAAAATGATTGATTTTTTAATTTATTTAAACAATTGCGGAAAAATCAATATCTAAGATGGGTAAGGTATAACGGGGTGTTTGAATTCTACTATTGAGGGATCAGGGCTAAACGCTAAAACATTAAGCTTTGGATAAAATTAAATTTTCTAAGGGCAATCCAGAGTTATTAACTAAAATAACTAGAATTTCAAAAATCTTCCTCTATTTATGACCTAAAACTATTACAATATATTACCCTTTCATATATTTAAGATTAAAATTGTTATTTTTCTTAAACTTCCAGGGAGATTTGTAAGTAAATCCACTCTTACTTGTAACATAATTAAACAATGACTCAGTTTAAGCACTAGCCGGAAACTGTGGTCCGGACTGGAAGTATGAAGCGATTCACGTCAAGCCTAAAATGAATATTGCAAACAATATATAAAATTTAGCATTTAATATCTTTAATTTTTTGAATTAATAATATGAAAAAATAAGTTGAGTGCCCAGATGCTCATTCTCCCAAACCAAAATAAAATTAAAATAACTCACAAGATTCTTAAAATATTCAATCAAATTTAAACTATTTCACTTTATTTATAGATTTAATTTAAATACTATTAAACTTGAGATTATATAATAAACTTAATCAAGCAACTAAGTTTTAATATAATACCTATAATAATGAACAGGACTTACCTATAATTATTAATATATATTTTTTCAAAAATAATTGATGAATATGCCATTCAAATATTTAATATCTTAAGTGATGAGAAATTCACACAGTAACAAAATTATTAAACAATTTTTCTATTAATCTACCGATCGATTTGACTTAAATATATATATATATATATATATTTATATTTATATATTTTCTTAATAAATTATGACGCCAACAAAGATTGATTAAAAATAAAACTAGAGTTTAAAAATGAGAATTTTTGGCTCGGATTTAACCAATTTTATGGCTTTCATATTTTATAATATATAATATTTTATTATATGTAATTATATAATTTTAATACATATCACATCGGTAGAATATTTTATAATGAATAAATGCCTTTAACCTGTAAATAAGAGTAAATCGCATATTTTAATTAACAAAGAGTAAGATATATTAAAAATTAATAAAAAAAAGAAAATTTTAGGGTAAATTTGAACTTTTTGTATTTTTAAATATATAATCTTTGATATTTTAGAATTAAAAAAAATTATTAAAAGCACTCTCCAATAAATTTATTTTATTATTAATCACCATAAGAAAAGTATAAAATATGTATCTTATAATAAAAGAAGAGAGTAATTATTCTTTAAATTATAATCTATATACTTTTTTAATTTAATTATATTTATCAAATTAGCCCCGCAATTTGTGAATAAAAATTTTCAGAAAAATAGATAACACCCTATATACTTCCTTAAATTATATCGACTTGATCTATATATTAATAAATGATTTATATTAATTTTTGTTAGAAATATTAATTCAAATTATTGTAATTAACATCTTTAACTAAGTAAATTTTACTAAAATAAAAGATATTGAATAATAATTGATTTAAATTGGCTAAAATTGAAAATTCATAAACATTCAATCATTTATGTTTATTTATTTATTATCATTAGAAATTATAAATTAACGACCATAAGATTGTAATAAAAATTTCATATCTTCTCATTAAACTGAAATTAATATTAACCCATTTATTATATTTTTAATAAAGACAAAAATATTATCCACTTATTTTACCGAAAAAATTACTTCTTTTTTTTCTCATCAAATAATTTATTATTATCTATATTTTTTAAATCTAGAAAGAGACACGAGTTTTTAATATAATATTTAGGAGTGCGGTCTGTAAACAATAATTTAATAATTTTTATATTGACTCTTAAAATTAATAAAAATTTTAACTAATTTTGATAATTATTTATATAACAAGTTATTCTCGAGGATATTAAATCTGCATTAATGTATCCAAATTGACTTCATGGTAGCACAAGAAATCTTTTAATTATTAACAAGAGACTGATTATACTTTTCAAAGAAATTTAAATAATTTATAAGTAAGAAATTAGCAAGATTATTGTCTGATTTGTTCAGCACCTCTTGCTAATTTTAATTTATTATTCACTAAAATCTATTTTTACCTTCACCCAAATGCTACATTCTATCGAAATTATAACAAATTAATATTTCTACGTCATAGATCAATATTACTAATTAACCTCCCTCCCTTGAAATGATACTGCATAAATTAACATTTATTATTAAATACATAAATTTTTATAAAAATTACTCTTTTTGATGAAATATTGATTTTATCTAAAAATAAATTTGTGAATAATATAATGTTAAATACTGATTTTAATCATTCATAGATAAAAATTTTGAAATATTTAATTCGTAATAATTTCTTAATACAAGATAGTTTTATTTGCAATATTTTTCTACTTCTATTTTACATTCTAAAATGAGAATTAAAACAAAATAAGAAATTAAAATTCTATTGAATTTATTATTTATAAGATATTCCAAAATTTAAATTAATTCTATTTATAAAAGAGTATTTTTATTAATATTGAAAAGTATTTTAGTAATCAAATTTTAAGTAAAATTAAATTAAAATGGCTTAATTCAAATAATCCTAGCAATAATCTTCTTCCTCTTCACTGACCACTTATAATTCAAATTTAAATAGTAACACAATGCCAATCTCTTAAAATATAGGAAATTTAAATCGATAGGTTAAAGAAAAACCTTAATTTTCATTGTTTAAGAAAAAAATGACACTAAGTATTTAATAACAGAATTATAATGAGAATGGAGTGGCTTTTGAAAATGCTTTAAAATCCCCAATGTAAAATCAAAATTAACTCGAAAATTTCAACATTTTTAATGATAAATAAAAGGGGGATCAAGTCTCTAGTTCTAGTGAATCCTTCAATCGTATTGTAGCAAGATTGAGTAAGAATTAAATGAAAAATGTATAGGAATATCAAAATTCAAAGTAAATCCCCTTAGGATATTAATCAGTGAATAGTAATCATTAGTTTTAGCAGTCGAATAGTGAATGCCAGCCAGGAAGAAAAACTAAACCCAGAACTTTTTAAATTGAGGAACAAGCAAATTTTAAGAAAGTTAAAAGAACATAGCTAAAAAGAAGCTTTGAAGATAGTAACTAGAGTCCATCACAATCAGTCTCTAATAAAGTATTTTATAATAAAATTTATATAATTAATTATGATTTTAAGCAAGCTAAAGGTCAAATAACAACATGAATTAGAACCAACTAATGTCATTGCAAATGATTCACCCAATAAATTTCAAAGATGCAGTTGGTGAAAAATCTTTCAAACCTCATAGACCTTCTTTAGGAAATGGGCAGTCACCTCAGGCAAGTTCAACTTCGAGCAAGTATTGCTTCTCAAATAGATCAAGTAATTTATCAAATAAATAACTAATCCCTGAGCCAATCAGCCATAAACCCTTCAACAATTAAGACATCGTATAAATATCTGAACTTAAAAGATCAACTGATTTCAAATACTAGCAAAATAATAAAGTGAAGTTTTATTTTTTCATTTATCAGCCAATTAAGAGGTCCTACAACTTAATAAATAATCACCAGTTGCATAAAAAACCAAGGTAAAATCAAATTTCTCCTGCATAAAGGCTGTAAATTCAAAGATAGTCCCCTTAAAGATTGCACTCTGGCATTCCTCAAGTGAGTCTCACAATCGCTGATGAAAGATTGCACAGTCGTGAAGTTTCAAAATAGATGCCCATAGAGACACCTAAATTCAATTAGTACTATACTTTACTCGGGAAATAAAATATAGTTAAAGTTGCCACAAAAAATACCATGGCAAATAATCTCAAAAAGATTGATATAATGAATATATTTTCATTTTTCATTTATTTTTAAAGATCGACTCAAAATAAGGTAGTTAGAGTTAATATCAATATGTAAGAAGTAAATCACTAATTAAGAATCAATGCCTTACTAGTTCATTAATAGGATCAAATCAATAAATAAAAGAAGATCAAGTTTATTACTTTTAACATTTAAATGACGCAGGATTGAATATGTCTCCAAATAATATTGCTATATAAAAAAGAAAGAAAGTTAGAAATTTAATTTTATATTAAACGTCAAATCTGTGTAGACAAGTCAGTTATTTAAGAAATAGAGAATTAAAATAGGATTATTATTTTTTCATAACAATAGTATATTATAAAATCAAGATTTAATAATATAGTTTAAATTTATATTTATCTAATCCTTAAAGGTCTGGGTAAATTTATGAAATAAAATATCTTTATTATTAGTACAAGTTGATAATTTATCAATTAAAATATTTTTTTTATTTTAAAAAAGGATTCTATTTTAAAATTGTGCATTTTTATTATTAGAATTCAATTAATTTAAAAGCTAAATTAACTTAATGATTATCAATAAATTTTATAATTATTTACTAGAATAATAATGCTTATGATTAAGAATTGCAAAATCATTTCACTAGAGTTCTTTCAAATGAATAAATTGAAACCTTAAATTAAGAAGATAAGATTTTATAACTAGAGAATTTAGACTTTTATTTTACTTAATTTCAATAAAATGTATATAATTATTATTTTATTAATTTTCATAGACTAAACAGGAAAAATAAAGAAACATAATCATTTATTTGTATAGTCTCATAGCAGTCTTTCATAACACAATGATGCAGATCCTTAGGTAGTCACAGTTTAGTATTTAGTAGATCGTCTTAGCGGAAGCATAGAAATTTTAATTATTATATTTAGAGTAACTATTTGTAATATTTATTTTTAATTAAATTGATCATCCAAGAAAATCATTTAAAAAAGATAGCAAAAAGAGTAATAAAGTCATTAAATTAAAGAAATCAGACATCAAATTTCAAAAAATTGAGGCTGAGAAAAAAAACAATCAAAATTAAGTAATTTAAGGGTATCAGAGTAATTAAAGAGAAAATTTCATGAATAACAATACAAAACAGTAACTAAGCAGTCCATTCAAAACCCCAAAACCCTTTCAGTAGTTTGATTGAGTTTTTGATTGATAAAATTAGACTATTAGTGCATACTTTATTAGGGTTTTAATAGGGTTTTATGTAGGGGTTTAATGTTTAAATATTTGTATTTTAAGTGAGTATAACAAGCGATTTTTTAAAATATTTCACACAAACATAAGCTTAGAGTCATGTGGCCGTTCTCTGAATTTTATCTTTCTAAGTTGATGTTTGATTGTTTCTATTGTTTGTTAATTCTCTTAGCTTGGCTTGATAATAGTTGAGTGTGCAAGTTCTCTGAGACCTCCATTTATTTTATTTTTATCGAGATATTGTTTGATTCTTTGTTTAGAATCTCTCTCACCCTTGCAGCTAAAGTAATCGTTTCTTGGCATGTCGCTTTCTATTATTATTACTGCTAGAGCCCAGATATCCCATTAAGTGTCTCCATCTCTCCAATCCTCTCTCTGTGAAATATCCAGGAGTGCCGTATATATTTCCTTATGCAGAGGCTTTGACTCTTTGAGCTCTGTTGAAGTCAGTAATATAAACTCTAAGAGGCTAAAAGTTCATCATGATGTTCTCTGGCTTTAAGTCTCTATGAACATAACTTAGCTTGTGAAGCTCTTCAATCCCTTCAACTATCTGCTATACTATCTAGCTAATTTATCTCTGACATCTATTGTGAGATAAGAATTCTCTGTAAGTCATTTCAAGTAAAGGACGCCTGAAGGTACATGATCTTTACCAAGTAAAATAGCATCAAGCTAGATGATATGCCTACACTCATTTAACTTTGCCTTTTAAAGAGAATAATATTCATTTGCAAATTCCATTTGGAACTTGTCATCAGCAAGGAAGTAATTGAATGGATATATCTTGTAAGCATATTTATCATCAGTAATGACTCTCTTCTCTATTTTATCTTCAAGAGTGAGGTAGCTTTCTAGGCAAGAATCTAAGTCAATAATTTTTAATATAGGAATCTTCATTGCCTCTATTTTAACCATGATTTTATTGATCTCAGAGACTGGAAAGTTTTGACTGCTTTCTTCATTTTAACTTACTTCTAGACTTCAACTCTAAGAGACTCCACTGGGTTTCTTGATCTTTTCTTTTAGAGGAATCTATTTCCTGTGGGTTCATGAATAAAGATAGAACTTTAGTTGTGCTTTTTCTTTAAGTGCACTTTGAGGTCTCTTGTATGAGAATATGGCTTCTCACAGAACTCACAGACATACTTCCCATCTTTCTTTTAATGCTTGAGATATAACCTTGGCATATCGTTGTGTATATCTCTTAAGTGTCTCTTATAAGTTGACTTGTAAGGGAAAACTTTATTGCATTCTTTGCATATAATAGTCAACTTTGGCTGGTATTTATTAATGCTCTATGGCGGGTTGTTTAACCTTCTCCTCAATTTGCACAGCTACTTTGATAACCTCCTACTTAACTTATATTTAAATCTCAAAGCTAGACTGATCAAAGTTGTCATAAGTAGGCTCACTGAGTACAAGCGTCTCTGGTCTTTACTTTTCTTGGTTGCTGGAATGATAACTTTTATTGACATGATCCAAGTAATGCCGCTCTTCTCAAAAGGTTAGCGCTCATTTTAGTTTTCTGATATATTTTATTATAATAATGATAAAATCTACCTAGATAAACTTATATAGTAGAGTATATGACACTCTAGTAGATTCTTTGCTGAGAGGTAAGAAAATGAACTAACCATAAAAGACTGTAAGTTGATATATTTTATGAGAATTTTATACGTTTTAGTAAATTAAAATACTCCTAATGAAGTTTTGTTTCTCTAGGAGGTCCTCCAAATCAAGTTTGAACTTAATTTTGAGGTAAAGTTATTAAACATTTTTAAATTTAATATGCTCCTAATTAAGTTTTAACCTTAAAATTTAACTCCTAATAAAGTTTGAACTTAGTTTTTAGGACCTCCTAAAATAATTAAACATTATTAGGAGCAATTTAATGGAGAAAGTTTGATAAAAATGGAAATCAATCTGTGAAATTTGGAGCAAGTTTTTCAATGCTTCTCCTTATATCTTTTCAAGGTTGACCTCCAGTAGGTCCTCCCTATTTAGTAGTAAGATTTTAATAAACTTAGAATGGATATCCATAATTTTAAATTTCATTAACATTTCTAGAAAGAGGAAGTAAGATGGAGTCTATGAATGATGCAATGAAGTTAATTTAATCTCAAGATTTGATAGGAAAATTTCGAAGTAAAGAGGACCTTTATAGATATTTGGTATAGCAAGGTAAGTTCTTTAGTAAGATTAATAAATCCATTATAGTTGGATTGTTCTTGCCGACTTAGGAGGGAACTAAATCTCATTCTTAAAAGGCTTACTGAGTGAAGAGAAAAAACTTTTAAGTCTAATGAAATTAGGATGATAGAGATACCTAACTACCCTGAAATATCAGTTACTAACCTATATTACGATGCTATGAGTGATCCGGACGTAGCTCTCTACCTTCCATCAAAGCTACAGCTCTCTAATAGGTTGCCAGATAGAAACTTCTTCTTTGGTGTTCTTGCAACTCTGAAACCTGAGTACTTAAATGAAGTTATTTAAGAAGCTCACAAGAAACGATACAGCATCTCTCCTGAAGAAAAAGAGCAGCAAGGTATTAAAATAAGTGATACCTGGCTGTAGGAACTTTTAAAGCATCCTTTCATCTCAAGTAAGCTTAGTCTTCTAACTTTATAGAAAAACCTGGTACTGCTATATACTTGATGAAAGAGCGCAGCAAATTAAACAGAGAGAGAAAGTCTAAAGTAAAACATGAATTGAGTAAGTGGCTCTTCAAAGATTTATTAAAGCTAGAAGAGATGAACATAGCTGCAGGAGCTGGCACTAAGAGAAGAAATATAGGCCCAAGCAAGCCTTAAGAGGAAGAAAAGAAAGAGAAGCCAAATCCCTTTACGGGCAAATTTAATATGTAAACTTATTCATTCATTTAAATCTAAAACTTATTTATATACACAAAATCTCCCTTCTCTTCGCATACTTTAGCTTTCTCATCGCTGACTCTCTTAGCAGCACTCTTAATAAAATCGACTGTATCTACTTTAAGTCGTGCATCAGGTGGTAGAGCAGCAATTTCTTATAATGACCTTTCAATAACCCCCAATACAATTCAATTC
This sequence comes from Oxytricha trifallax, assembly GCA_000711775.1. Classification (NCBI taxonomy): domain Eukaryota; phylum Ciliophora; class Spirotrichea; order Sporadotrichida; family Oxytrichidae; genus Oxytricha; species Oxytricha trifallax. Next base: position 158,766 of record ARYC01000267.1, on the reverse strand, counting down.
CATTGAACTAAGGCCTGTAGGAACATTAAATACAGGTGTTATATTTAGCCTTTCATATTCCTTCCTTGAGTCTTTAGTTTTATGAACTGACAAGTTATCAACGAATAGAATAATTTCTTAGTCAGCGTACTTATCTCTGAGTTATTGCAAGAATTTAATATAATATTCAGTCTTTATAGAACGAGGGTGAATAACATAAGTCTCGAGGCCACTATCTTCAGTTATTCCACCAAGTATTGCATGAGTTTAAACCTTAACCTTTTAATCATATACTTCAATGTTGCTGTACCTCTTATACCAAGACCTTGATATGAAGGTATTAAAGGTTAATACTGCCTCATGAGCGTGTATGAACTTTATATTATGCTCTTAAGCCCTTTGCATTTAATCGAATATATAATTTAAATTAGTCTTATAAAATGGAACATTAAAGTCAATCACTCTCTTAATGCGATTGACTGTCTTGTAAGATATTCCATTCTTTTTATATATGTTCGCTATAGATTAAGCAGAGATGTGAAGCTCAGGAAATTGGCGATGAAACATCACAGCCCTCTAGGCTAGAGAGAAATGAGCCCAGTATTTAAGAGTCTTATCATTAATAAGATATTCAATATGATGCTGCTAAAATTTTAAGGGTCTCTTAGGCTTAGAATTAAGATGCTATCTCTTTAAATTCAATGCTAATAGACAGTGAGACCTCACAGTTGCTGGAGATTTATGGAGTAGCCTTGCTATAGATGTATAAATCAGAACAGGCTTGAGTTATTCACTATATTCATCACATCCATATCGCAACTTAAACAATAAATCTATATACTCACTGTAATAAACTGACCCCAAACCTCGCATATACTCACTTAAATTACTAATATTTAAACATTAAACCCCTACATAAACCCTATTAAAACCCTAATAAAGTATGCACTAATAGTCTACTTTTATCAATCAAAAACTCAATCAAACTACTGAAAGGGTTTTGGGGTTTTGAATGGTAATTAAAAGATTAAATATATTTATTAATATATTCCAGGCATAAATTGATTTTTAAATTCATAAGAGACTATATTAAATTTTTTTGACGATTAAGATACAGTATAATAAATTATATTTAGAACAGGTATTTAAATAACCCTATTTTTCCCCTATACTATAATAAAAAGTCTTGTTGTATTTTATTAATTCAATTTGTTTAATTAACTTTAATAATGTTGTTTTCTTATAATTTTCCAACTTGGTTATATTTAAGTAATAGTAAGGAGGATAGGATTAAAATTAGAACATTTAAATTGGCTAGACATTGCTCACTTTTCCAATGCCATTATGATTGTTACGACTTTAAAACCAATAGATATCAAAGAGTGAATTTAATTTATTTTACAAATATAAATTTTGAGTTGAGAAGCTTACTAAAGAGTTTATAAGATTATATCTTTTTTCCTTTATTATAAGATATGGTAATTTTTTAAGTATAAAATATGTGATGAATATTAAATTATCAAATGTATAATACTTTCCCCTTTAATACAATAAAAATAGAAAATAATTTTGATTGTGTCAAAAGAGCTCAGATGAAAAATAACTTAAAAAGTTGTCATTGCTGTTTCGGTATAAATTGCATTAAGAAATATTTTTATTTTTTAATTTCATATATTACATTGAATAAAATTATTTTAATTCAAGATTTGCTTTTACATTTAAATAATATTATTATATTAATGGTTTATACTATTGACATGCTAATGGTTTTTCTAAATTTAAGATAATGGCTACACAGAAGAACTATCAATAATCGAAGAGATCTTTCTTAAAGTTAAAATAAACTGCACGAAATGTATAAAAAATATGCAAATTTATTATAGCTTCATGTCACTTTTGATCTACTTTAAAGTCTGAGGCATTATAAATGCTTTCATGAATATTTTCTTGACAACTGGTTCCGTTTTTCTCAAGCAGCATGTCCTGTTGTAATTCTAATAATAATAATAATTTAAGAATGCCATTTTTAATTCACTTACGATATAGGTTTTCTTGAGAAGCTTGAAAGTGGCTTCTATCGCATCCTCAAAAATTTGCTCTGTCTTAGCCTGTATGAATCCAAATAAAGGGGCATCGTTTGAGTCAGATTAGTTGAACCTATCCCATTTATTTTATAGTGAGACTCTCAATAGATTTCTATCGTTTTGAACTTGTACATCCTCAAAGATTTCACTAATCAGCTAAAATTTGACTTCAAACAAGAATGAATATATTTAATAATAAAAAAAATTATAATAGAAAAGAAATCTGTTTTAGAGTTTTTTTAAAATCCAAAATTCACGTAATTATTTCATGGAGGAGTTTTACTAGCTAATTACTATTACAAAATAAATAAAAAACCTTTATTTTTTTGGAAAAATAGTTTTTAAATTCTAAATGAGCAAGTAAATATTTTATAAACAACTTACTTTCACAAAACTCAAATATTTATACCAAGAAATATTAATTAAATTATAAAAGGATGAGTAATAGATTCAATTATAGAGTGTTTAGATTAAATTATTTAAAAAAATTAAAATTGTAAAATATATCATATATTCTATTAAAATGATATGACTGTATTTATATAAATATAAATTGTATTGTTGCATTTATTGAATCTATTTACCTGAATATTGTATCCCTAAAAATAATATGATTCTAAAAAGAGGTATTTACAAGTCTTCCAATAAACATTTTCGAAAATATGTCCTCGTTCTTCTCTAGCCTTTGACTCTCAAACAAGTTTTTACTTTTCTATCCTCCAGTTTTGCTCTTTTCCATCTGCAGAATATGCTTATCTTCAAGTTGAACAAAAAACCAACACTAGTATGGAAAGCCTGGAGCTTAATTGCATTGAATTAATGGTTCATAGTTTTGCTTGAAAATATCATACTCGTTGTATAAGGATGGAATGGATTACAGCTGCTTCATAGTATAAGTTGACTCCTTGTAGTATCTAGATGATTCAAACACTTGAGAAAACTTTGGGAGAGCGTCGTATGGATTCTTTGAACTGATCTGATTTTCTTATTGTTTCAACTTATCTAGCTCTTTCTCAAAGACGTTTCCCTTCTAGATTCTGCTTGCTTTTATTGTGTGGAATAACTTTTCTGTTTGGCTAAGGATATCATTTGAGATCACAAACTTAACCTAGGTAATGCATCTGTCTTGCAAATAAAAATATTTATCATTTTGCACAACATGTTGATTGTTTAGAGCTTAGATACTTTTGAAACAATTTACAATGGAATCCATCTAGACAAACCCAATCCTATTGTTAGGATATGGCAACACATAAGCTTTTTTAACTTTTCCAAACTCTGAGAAAGCTTTCACAAGGTCTTCTATATCAAGCTGATAAATCGAAAGATTTGTTTTGCACCTTGAAGAGGGAAGCTTATCATAATTGTCTAGGATTTGGAGGGAGACTTATAGCAAACAGTATTTCTTGTAATGCTCTTCATCTTAGATCTTCAAGACAGTTTTCAGAATTTGCTTGAAATAATATTAATATAATAAAGCTCAACTTTTTCATAAATCTCTTGCTCTTGTTTTAGCAACGCTAAATTTTTCTAAATTAGTTGGCATTTTTACTCAATTTCCTACTTCTTCAAATGATTTTAAAAATATGAAACAGCATTAAGAATAGAAATATTTGCTTGTATTTCAGGATTTATTTGAACAGCTTATTGTATATTTCTAGAAGGGTTTCTTGAGTGATATGGTTGCGAACCTCTATTAAGATGATCAGATTAATCTTGACTGTTGAACAACTCTTTTGAATTTTGATGAGTGTGAAAGGGTGTTTATCTAAGTTGATCACTTTGAAAATCTGACCTATCTTCTTGACTGAACTGCTGATTGTACTATCTCAAAATTAAATAAATATATTCATCTATGTTAGTGATATCTTGAGGTCTGTGGCTCATCGTCAATATAGTTAGCAGACCACTATCTACTTTTAATGTCATGATGATAGGCCTACTTTTAGTTCCTAAACTCACTACCCTTTTGCCTTTGTTAATCTTGAAAAGATACATAATTTTGCTCTAGATCCTCATCAAAAAGATACTTCTGATCTGTTGCCTTTTCTTCTTCGAAACTCTCAGCTTTCTCGTCTCGAGATTGGTTCTGGCTATGTGAAGGGTTGATGGGGCTCTCGTTAGGCGATTCGTCACCGTAGTGGTGAAAATCTTTCGCAAAGAAGTTTCTGGGGAGGTAGTGGTTTGGATTTGAACCAAACCTTGAAGGTTGATGATAGTATCTTCCGCTGTTGAAAGTTGGCTTGTTAGAATACATTTGAAATTTATTTAATAATTATTTATTAAGTTGTGATTTGAGCTTAAATAGTCCTTTTATATATAGGAAATGATGTCATATTAATGTATTTTATGAGATAATCAAATTTAAATCTATAAACTATTTAATGGGAGTTAGTCGAGACAAATTAAAAGACCCTGAATATAAGGTAAGAAAAGTTTCCAATCTTAAAACATTTTGCAAAGGGAGAAGATTTTAACATGCCTCTCAATCTTGATGATGGTCCTTGTAAAGAGAGAAAATGCACTGATGTTTTGTTCTTTATAATTTTTGTAATTTTCCTTGGAGCTATGATAGGCTGTTCAGCTTATGGTTACCAAAAGGGTAGTCCGGGAAAGCTCTTTGCTCCTCTAGACTCAGATGGTAACTGATTTATATGTTAACTCTTTAATAGGACACATTTGCGGTTATGATCCAGAATACGTGGAATACAAGTATATGTACATTTGGGATATTGTGGCAGCTTCTAAAAACCCCAAATCTCTGTTTAATAGTGGTGTGTGCGTTAAGAAGTGCCCTAATGAGGTGAGAGATGGAAAGTTCACTATAGAATGCAAAGAAACTGGTACGATAATAATCATGTTTTTATATTTATCCTATAGACTACTTAAGAGACAAAAAGAAGTAAAAGGTAGAAATTCTTTTTTTTAATTCAAATATTATAATAAATGAGTAAATTAATCAGCTAATTTACAGTTAAAATGATTTGATATTTTTTAAATATTTTTATCTCTTAAATTATTTGAAAAATATCATTTAAAATTGTTATTTTCTAATTTAAATTTATTAGCTATTACTAAAAATTTTTATGTTCATCTCATTATATTTATAAAGCATTTATCTTTCAAAAATAAATATATTGGTTTAATTTTACATTAAAAAAAAGTATAAAATTTTTTTAAAAATTTTGATCCAATAATATTTCTAAAATTATATTTCTTATATAACTTAAAATAAAATAAGAATTAGAATTTATGAAATATTTAAATTAAGATGTCCCCCATTTCAAGAAGAGTTGCAGTCAAGTACCAACTGAATATGACACTAAAACTTGTAAAACACTGTTATAATTTATATATTCATAGATATTAGCAACTACTGCATACCAGTTTCAAATGATTTGCCACAAGAGGTCAAAGATAACATTGGAAATATTATTGATGCAATAACTTCAGATTAATTTGGAAATTAGATTGCAGATATTGGCGTATCATCAAGAGTTATAGCAATTTGTGCTTTTGTATCCCTTTTCATAGCGTAAGAAAGAATAAGAAAATTTATTGCATTTATAGTGGAATTTACTTGTTCACTTTGAAGTACTTCGCAAAAATTATCGCTTGGGTTTCAATATTCATTATTTTGGTATCTCTAATTGGAATAGGAGCCTATATGTTCGTACTCTCTAATGATTATCCGTAAGATTAATTATGATGATCTTATGTTAAATAGAACTTCAAGCAATTTAAGAAATGGATTGAAATATGCATCTGGAGGAGTTTGGCTTCTCGCTCTTTTATATGTTTTAGCTCTACTATGTCTCTGGAAAAGTCTCTAAATTTCTCTTGCAGTATTAGAGGCAGCTTCTGATTTCGTTGGTTCAAACATGAGAATCATATTTGTTCCAATTCTTTTCTTTATTTTGAACATAATCGTATTCTCATGCTGGATAGCAGGCATAATATTAGTGTTTTCTGTCGGAGATATTGATAATGGTCCAGAGGGTTCATAATACAAAACTGTGAAGTGGAACCAGAATACTAGAAGCATGATTTATTTCATGGTCTTTGGAATACTATGGATATTATCATTTATGATAGCTTGCTCTTAGTTTGTTATAATAGTAGCTTGTTCAACATGGTACTTCTCTCATGGCTCAGACACCCAAGGAAATTCAAAGATATCGTAAGATAATTATATATAAGTTAATCATTTCTTATTAGTACTGGATTTTGGTGGATCATAAGATATCATACTGGTTCCCTCGCTCTTGGTTCATTTATTATAGCAGTAATATGGGCAATTAAACTCATTTTCGAGTTCATAGCAGTAAGTACAATTAAAAAAGATTTTTGCCTAATCTTGAAATTTTTTCTTATAGAATAAATTAAGATAAACTGGTGCAAATGCTTCTATGGCAGTTCGCTGTGTAATATGTTGCACTCGTTGCTGCATAAGCTGTGTGGACAGATTTGTAAAATTCATAAATAGAAATGCTTATATATAAATCGCTCTCACCTCAGAAAACTTTTGTACATCAGCTATGAATGGATTTATTTTGATACTAAAGCATGCAGGCAAGTTTACTCTTGTTTCTGGAATTGGAAATATCTTCATGGTCCTTGGAAAGATGACAATCTTAATTTAATTAAATTCATAATGATTTAAACCAAATTTATTTGAAATATTTCTTTAAATCGCCTCATTAACTACTCTTATTGGATTCATTATTATGGAAAACTGGGTTGAAATTAAAGAAGCCCTAGACTCACCTATGTTACCACTCATAGTTATTTTTATGATTTCATACGTCGTTGGAGCTGTTTTTATTAGTGTCTTTTCAACAACTTCCAATACAATTTTGCATTAAAAATGTTTGGCTCCCTTAATTAATTTCTAGTAAAGTCAAAAATTTATTAATGTTTTAGAACTTTTATTATGCTATTCTAAATTTTGCAGTGTTTCTTGGTCGACCTTGATATTTCATAGTAATAGGGAAGAGAAGGCGGAAGACATCGACCTCCTGCTTTGGAAAGTTTTGTCTACATAGCAAAGAAAGATACTAATTTCCCTTCTAAAAAGGATTGAGTTAGAAAGCAAACACGATAGTTTTGTTTAATTTGAATAGTTTTAATATTATTCATCAACTGATTTAAAGAATGTATTATAATTTGGATTAAGATAGTTGCTTAATTAATATATATGCATTAGAAATTATTCTCTCATTAACTAAATCATACCAATAATAATATCTTCTAATATTTATTTAAAATTTGATGAGGCGTAACTTTTATGTTAATTTTTGAATTAAATATTATATATTTTTACCAAGAGTTTAGGTATGTAAGAGGATGGTTCACTCTCAATTCCAAAGTCATTGAGTCCTCTTCTAACTCTGAAATGTCCCTCTTCTCCCCAGTGTGGTCCATAAGAATTTCTACATATCCAAAACTTAACACCATTTGTTTCTCCCCATCCTATGATTAAAATTGAATGATTGATATATTGCCACTCAATGTGATAGTCTCTGAGTGTCCTCTCACTGATATCATCAACTCCATTATTTTCTAATTGTAATTAGAAGTCTTGTCTTTCAAGTTACTCCTCATGATCATCTGAAAAGATACCTGAAGTATAGTAACTAAAACTCAAGGGTACATTCAAGTCAGAGACGATAGGTCCTCTAGCTCTGAGTTCTTTCATCATCATTAGTTCATTACTGGAACCGTAAGAACCGCCTATATAACCTGCTTTTTCAACTTTAACTACTCCTTAGCATTCTTTGTGATCGCTACATTTATTACCAAAGGTATAGGCCTTATAAGGGGAGCATGATTCCAAAGGAATACTGAAATCTTAAGCGAAAAATCCATTGAGAAGTGGCCAACCTCCGTCACAACCTTCTGTGTAGAAATTGCAGTCAATCATAAACTGCATAGAGAGCTTTCTTGTCTTGCCAGTCATTATCTTTATTCTTGATTCCATACTCGTTAGAAATGACATAGTATAACATGATCCACATCCTTTCTGATCTCTTGTAGGCCCTGTGAAATCATAGCCATCAACATCTCTCCAGTCCCAAGTTTGTGGAAGATCTGACTCTTTAATATCATCAAGTTTTAAGTCAAAGTATTATCGTGATTTATTTAAAGCTTTCAAAAAGTCCTTGTTTTCAAGAATTTTATCATCTTGATCTTGAGATTCATCACTTGAGTAAGAATTAGTTTATGTCAATATTTTACTGGCAGAATTTGGGTTATAATTTTTTAACTTAATTTAGCCAAGTGTAAGACCATGGAATCTATTATGTAAGCTTGCCTTCCAAGTGAAGTTATTATTGTTGATAAAATTTACAATACTTGTTTCTTCATACCTAATTTAAGACATTGTATGAGCTGATTTTCTTGGCGATCTCATAACTGCATCTTCCACAAACACGATTTAGTTTTTTATGTCTTTTTTCACCTCTTCTGTTGTGGGAGAATCAGATTACTCAAGTTTATGCCCATAGAAACATTTCAGCTGACCAGGATTATACTTGTCTTGAACAACTCCAATCATTGTTTAATCACACTCGCTGTTAAATGAATCGTAAGAGCTGACCTACAAACTAGAAATAGCAGATAGGTCAATTATGTCATTGTGAAGCGTGTACTTGAAATTTGTGAACAGACGATTCTTGTCTGTTTCAATAATCAAGCCTTAATCGTAGAGCATTGACCAGGTAGCTTTAATAACTTGTCCATAATAATAATAATAATAATAATAATAATTAACTCGCATCGAGGGTTCAAGACCCCCTGAGCATATTCAATTATGAAAGGACTAGGTCCTTTTTGTTAAAAATTCCTTCATAAGAGTTCATATCCCTCCCATTATCTGGAGGTTGAGATTGACCCTTGTCTTGTTAGGTCTCTAAGGTTTTGTTGTGGCAATTAAGCCAGTACTCCCAGTTTGTAGTCTATGGTGTTGAAGAAGTCATCTGACTCCATAAGTTTGAGTTATTGTTTTAGGTCGAAACCATATTGCCAGAGTATAAATGGCAGAATTTGGCAAATTCGTAGGGAATTTGCACAGTGGTACATGATTCTGTACCAGAGAGTATTCATTTCAGTGAAGTTTTATCCAGCTAGTTTTTGAACGATTTAACTTAAGTTTCCATCGAAGTAAGGGTGTTGTTGTGTTCTAGTCTTGGCGTATAGGGCGATTAGTAGGTAGGCCATTTCACTTTTGTGGATAGGAACAGGAGTAGTGTTGGAATGCATTGCTTCTAGTATTCTCCAAATTACTTTAGAAGTAATAACGGACCAAAAGGCCTCATCATCATTGACTGGAGATTCAATCTTTTTGATAGCCTAGAAATAAAGTTCTTTGTATACTTGTGAAGAGTATAAAGAAGCGTAGGGTGTTTATTTCTTGCTTTGAATGATTTTGAGAATTTGATAGGGCTGAAAGACTGTTTTTAGAAGTTCTGAATGTAGCTTGTCTAACGTTTCCAAATATAAGGAAAACTAAGAATATAAAATATTCGTTGGTTTTTCTTGGCTCATAGCAGCAGTTTGGAGTAGGTTAATTGTGTCAAGGATCTAGTCCTTGGGAAGTTGTTACCAATCTTTGATTTGGATTTTCAAGAACTCTGTAGGAACTTGAAGAGCAATGGTGGTTTAGTCCATATCTGATAGTGCCTCAGTGTCTAGAGAGGATAAGTCAGATAGTCCTTAGAGAAATTCTTTGCTGCTGTCTTTGAGAACTTTCCTATCAGGTTAAAGAAGAAAGGTTTAAGCAAAGTGTAGGTCATAGTCTTAGTTAATATTAAGTTAGTGGTTGAACTCTTTGTCAGGTGGATTCTGTTCGGATAACATCTGGTCAGAATCCTGATCAGAAAACATGTTCTGATCAGCCTGGTATTAAATAGGGAGTGAGCCTTAACCTTAGTTAAGGTTGGGAAGAGAAGTTTTGAGGGCGTCACTTGAAAGTTAGTTTTTTGAGACTGTGTCTTGTCTCGCTCTGTCATGGATCCAAGAGATGATTCTAGTGAGTTTAAGGAGTCCAATGTTGTCAGGAATAGTAGAAGAGATAAGAGTCTGAGTAAGTGAAGAGGGGCTAGCTAGTGTCCTGAAAAGGTCAAGAAATTTGTCGGACGCTAGCAGAAGGAATCCCGCTCGTCTGAGTTATCCCCAAGTCTCTTTGGAAAAGAGAATCTCGTTGGGGATGTAAGGAGTCACTCTTCTCAGTTTGTTAAGAGATTTAAGAGAAGAGGGTTCGAGCTTTGAGTAGAAATTTTTGTGATATCTAATGAAGGAACCAAATATGTTTTTGTGCTTCTGCTCGATTTTAATGTACATCCTATTTATTAACTTTCTAATTTAATAATATATAACTTGTCCATTAACCTTAAGTTCAGCCTCATGATCTTAATCTTTTAGGTTCGCCTCATACTTGGTATAAGTGCTATCTGGAAAACTAAATTACGCTCCTTCTTTCACGATTTGCAGGCGGTTTGGCAGCTTGTGTGTGCAAACGGTGTCAGAATTCAGAATGTCTACCTTTTAAGCATCGTTTGTTATGAAAAACTCCCATTTACCCAATATTTATTCTCGAAGATAAAAAGGGATTGGAAATATTTTTATCTATTAGTTAGAAGTCAAATTAATTTCTGCCCTATTTTTAAGACCTATTATTATATAATTGAAAGAGACAAAGAAATTTACAGTGAACAGGTTGATCAGCTAGTACTTGAGAAAACGCTTATATACCTAGCAAGAATATTAATGTTTTTATTTTTTCTTTCATCATTTTCATTTATTATTTATACTTCGTTTATTAAACTGCTTTCATTATATAATGCTGACTCTTTCGAAATATATTGAATTCGAATATTTTCTGAATCTTAATGTATACTTAATTTATTAATTAATTCTGAATATAAAAATGAGCTCTATACCTCAACCAATTTAAAGAAAATAAATGTAGCCAGCACAGCAGTCGTTTCACTAATAAAATAACTCAATAAGTCCTGATTAACAAAAACAGAACCCTTAAACTCATTCACAAGCAGTCACTATATAGATTTAGTCCAAACATAGATAACAATCTTATAATTAATCACACAATAAACTGGAAGAATCAAGCCAAAGTTTAACTAATTAGCCCTAAATCTTAAAATAAAATGGAAATACTCATGTTTTAGAGAGATAATCTAAAAATGATAAATCATTACTACTTAAAGAGGCTGATCGTAAATAATCTAAAATAAGGGAGTTATAGAATTCATAACTGAAGTAATCCAAAATAATGAGTAAAAGTATGAAGAAAAATCAAAGTTAGCCATCATTATCTATGGATTTAAATTCAGTACATAATTTCGGAAAGAATGGCGCAAGTTTTGTACAAAAATAATCAGTTAAAATGGGAGTTGAAGGAAATTCGAAAAGCATAGCACATTTAAAGCAGACAAATGAAGACATATCAGAGAATGCAGATTTTAATCAATATTATGAGAATGATTTTGAAGAAGGTAATCAGTAGAGTACAATTATTGCAAATGACAAACGGGAGTAAGGCTATTTCTAATGTATTATTTTATACTTTTTTAAAAATAGTTCAATAATCGATTAAATCGTTGAGTCAAATCAAACTGTGAAGAGTATGATTGAGAGAATCGAACAAGAATTAAACTCTCACAATGTATAATTTGATTAGGAAAACAGATAAGATCTTAAAGAGTTGACTTAACCTTTACATTTACAGCTTGAAGAGATATAAAAATAAGTTCTCCAATCAACCTAAATAAAAAAAGAGCTTAAGAAAGAGTTAATTTCCACTTGATAAATCTACGATAATGCTATAAATGATGAACAGATTATTCATCTCGATGATTAGATAAAAGATGTGTAGAATGATGTTAAATATTTGCGAAAATAGATTAAAGTAATCTAAACTTAAAATAATGGGTAGGAGGATGAAATAGATAGAATACACTCAAAATCCACTATATAAGTTAAAGTAAATCTTGTCAAGTTTAAATTAAATTTACCGTAGATAGAGCAATTAAAGAAATAAATAGCTTATTACAAGGAGAAGAGCAAAGCACTAGAATTAAACCTAAGAGTAAATTAACACCAAGAAATTTAAAAACATTCTAACTTTATTGGCAAATTAATATAAACCCAAAAATTGAAGGAAAGTCTTGTCAAACTTAGACATTAGTCTCCCTCTGGTATTAATGAAGGATTAAATCATTAATAAACCCCTATAAGCTAATAATTTCAAAATAAAATAACTGAATTTATTAAAAATTCAAAAAATGGTGAAATTTAAATTTTTTTCCTAATTATTTTATAATAAAGTAAATTAATATCAATAATCAAATTTTTATTCATCATAAAACATATTTTTAATCTTTTATTTCCAGACATTTTTAATGGAATTTTAATTATTAAAATGAGTTTTATGATACACCTATGAAAAAGTCTGAGAAATCAATCTAAGTAAAAATTAATATTTAAATCTCATTGCACTTTATTATAGAGTGAGGAGACTTACCAAAGATTACAGATGATCCTTGAAAAGAGAAAGTTAGCATTACAAATGAACACTGAAAGTTAAATAGATTATTTGCAAAAATTACATCAGCGATATTAAGATCACTCAGCAGTCATGGAGAAGATAGTACAGGCTAAAAATCTAGAAAATTAATAGCTTAAAAAAGAAATGGAAGAGCTCAGACAACTGATTCCAGAAGACAAGCTTAAGCATATATTATATATTCTATCAACGATTAACTTATCGATTGAATGTTATACTAAATTTAAATATTTTAGCTTAAGTAATTAGATCCATATTCAGATGCTAAAATACCAAGAGTAGCTGGACTTTTCACAGGTTCTAGTCCTATGATGCTTTAACAAAGCAAACTAGACAGAAAACTAGATAAAGTGAATTACTAACTTCAAAGCCTAATGCTGCCAAATAAATCAAGATTTTTGGGAGATATTAATAGTGGGATGTTTCATAGTAAACTTGGAGTCATAAATGCGGCAGGAGGCCTGCCAAGCAGTACAAATAGTAATACGATCAACAAATATAGGTTTAAATTTTCTCGCTTTTCTTTGGGTTAATTAAATTTATTTAAAGCTCAAATATAACTCAGAGTTGTTCAGAAGTATGCAACCAAAAAGTCTAAAAATGTCTAGAAGTGTACGAAATATACAAAAACCTTCCTAAATAGGTATTAAGAAAACAGCATAAACAACTGATATTAATAATCTGGAGACTCTTACAACCCCAAATAACGGTGACTCTGGACCTATGAGATATGAAGAATTCTTGGAGGACTTAGATAAAATAGAATAGCAAGATTCAAAAGTTTACAATTCGAACGATGAAGAATTATTATGAGTAGCATTTAAGATTCCTATTAAATTTTAATTTCCATTAAATATATATTTTTATATTCCAAAATTATTTTTAAAAAATAACAATGTGCATTTTAGATTATTATTATTTTATCTATTATAATATGAAACATTTTATCAAGCAAATTCTTATATATTTCCCAAAATAAATTGTTTATACAATATAATTAATTTAATTGAAGACTTTACAATGTATAAGAGTCATTTTTAATAGAAAAAGAATTATTATATATTATTTTTATTAAAATTAAATTTAATTAAAATACTTTGAAGTGTATAGAGAACTCATAATGTATTGGAAGTATCAGTATGCAACTAAATTGTATGAATTGTTCTAAAATATAGTACTACAGCTTCATTTAATTACTATGATTGTCCATTTTTTGTCACTAATATCCACTCTTAGCAGAATTTAATCTTTGTAACTTTTATTATACCTTGTGAGTCTGAATAATTAACATCCTAATTAAAATGCAAAATTTATTCTGTTTAATATCCTAAAATAATGAGTTATCAAGCATTCCATTAATATCTAGTCAAGCAAAATTAAAGTATTAAAAGCATTATGTAAATGGTATTTGGAATCACTAAGTAAGTTCATTTTAGACCAGATAAGAATTGATTGAAAAAGATATTAGCTCTATTTTTAGATTATTAAAATGAATTATTCAACTATCAGATGAATTATAAAGCAAACTTAAGATTTACAGAATAGAGACCAAATTAAATGAAGTCAATCTAAAAGGAGATATGAGAGACTTTATATGTGTTATTTCATGGATAAATATAACTTAGGGATAATTAATACTATAACATAGTCGATTGTAGATATATTAGAGAAATAAATCAATTTTGGAAATACTAATTATAATGAAATTTATTATTTTTTCTACTAATTTTCAATAACGTGAGTAATCTAGAACAATTTTGATTAAAATTCATTATACCTAGCTTTTTGAAAAAATATCAGTGTTTTAAAAATGATATTTAACTAATTTTGATTATTTTTTATTTGACGAAAAATGACATATATAATTATATTTTTATATATTAATTTTCTTAAAATAATATGCTAAAACAGTAATATATCTTAAAATAATCTATATCAAAGCCAATTAAAGTTTTTAAGATTTTCTTACTATTTTTTTGCCATTAATAATTATTCGTATTTTTAATTTATTAATTGTTTTTAATACCATTACTTGATTCAAAATCAATTAATTTCATTAATACTTAATTCAATTTTGGTGAAATAGTTTATTCTAATTTATAAGAGCTATTGAACATACTTTATATGATTATGACCTACAAATATTTAAAATATGGGGACCATAATAAATTCTCAAGCACAGCACTTAAACAATGATAAAAACAATTAACCCTCTTGGTTCTCTCAATTCTCTTTGCAAACGTTAATAGCTAAATCTAAGAGCTTATAAAGCCACAAGAATATGGGTAGAAATCTATAAAATTACTGGGAATGTGACTCTAAAGGATACTAAAAATGCTCAATAAGTTAGACATGCAGTAGAAAGAAAAAAACTGAAAATTGTTGGAAGTGTCTTCCATTAACAAATGAAATGTGCTGTTTAGATGGAGTATGTGTATGTCTATATAACACATATTGCAATTTGCGAATGAAGACTTGTGATAAGAAAACTGGATTTTGAAATCATGAAAGCTGATTGAAATAATAAAAAAATTGTTGACCAAAGGATATAAAGCTATGAGACTGTTTTTAAAAAAACTATATAGACATTTAACCTTCATTAAAAAATCATAATTTAAAAAGTTAATAGAATTTGGTTAGTGAATTCATTTTACAAATTATATCTTTCGATATATAAATCATATGTTTTAAATAAAATGAGCTAAATTGAAAAATAAAATATCATAAACTTTTATATATTTATTAAAAAGAATTTGATTTTGAATAGTTACACTACTGCAACTTTTAAATCTACTGAGAGTTTTAATTCTCAAATTTATATTTTTCAACTCTATAAATTATAAATCATTTCTATATCAGCTTTTATCAATTTTTTGTTAATATAAGGGTTTTATTTTCATGCTTAGGTTAAAATTCATAAATTAAAGTAGTTCCTTTAAAAAAAATGCATAATATTAAAATAGAACTTTTAAATACTCATTATGACAAAAAAATAGAATTATTAACTGTTTTATCTTAAAACATTTGGAATAAGAGAATAAATATTTTTATCATATTTTATCTTCAGAACTTCTATTTCATTTCGCATATAATATCATCACATAAAAATGTATGTTGATAAATCCTTTATATAAAAAGTATCTTAGTTAGTTAGTTAAGTTATTAGGAAATTAATATTAAGGGGAAATAATACTGAAGGTAATCTTCCTCCCGACCTCCCCTCCGGAAGCATCAGGTGTGGTCACCACCAAACTCGACCGAAGTCCAAACACGTGACCTTTCTTCCATGTAGCCACTCCGGATTTCCAAGCCGGGTCATGTGCTGCCATTTAAAGTCATACCAGCTCCGTACGAGTATCCCGTGCTTTTTACCAGGTACAGACACTACAGAACCCTGGGATATTCCGTGCTTTTTACAAGGTACAAATATCAGCGAACCCTGGGTTTCGAACCCCCTACCCTGTCAGAATTGGTCAGGTGACCAACCGTCTGGACAGTAGGTCCGAAACTTTAAAAAGTATCTTATTCTTAATAATTAACAATACAATAAGAGGCTGTTTAGTAGTTTCTCATAACCTACAGTAAAATTCAATCATACTGATTCTTATAAATATAAATAAAGGCTTTTATTGAGAAACCTGGATATTTATTTATACATAATTTATAAAAACCAAGTAAAAAATAGTGAAATTAAGATATATTATAGAATCTTATTTGAAAATTTATTGATACATTGGTCTAGTAATATTTATGATATTTTATTACTTGACTTGTAAAAAAATACCACACTTGACAATTGTTTATAAAATAAAAGTAAATGATTTGGTACTCTATCTAATTCCAAAAGCTATAAAACTTCAATATGTGATACTAAATTTTTTTAATTATTTAGTTTAATTATTAATTATATTATTTTGCCAACTTCGGTGCAGCAGTTCATAAATTAAATTGAATATAAAATTAAATTGGAAATTAATATCAAATTAAAACTAAATGCAAAAGTAAAATCAGTAAGTTAACAAAAGTAAGTCGCCCACTACTGCAAATGAAAAGTAGGAAAATTTAGTCAAGAAAAAAACACATTTTGAGAGAAAAGCTCAAACGTAAAAGAAGCGCTATCAAATCGATTTGACGAGCAAAAGTTTGGATACTACTGCTCATAAATCTTCCAAGAAAAACTAAAATTGCCCATAAAATTATATACTCCTTATAGTTTTATGACATATACCCCTAAACCCCCTTTACTTTATAATATAAAATATCAATGTAATATCTTTCATGCTATAATTAAAATGAAGCCACAGAAGTGAGATTAAAGAAGCAATAAATAGACTAGTCTTCATTGTCATCACATCGACGACAAGAAGTGGAAGATGATTCTTTTTTACGATCCCCTACTTCTAATTCTCGCAGATTTGAAAGAGACCAAGACGATTCATAAACACAGACGACCTCCAAGAAATAAATCACTCCTGCCATTTTAAGTGGAAGACTAACTCTTTTTTTCTTTTAGATGTATAAATAAGTCATAAATCTTAAAGTTTATTGCCTAAAGTTGAAACATTATATATTGCTATTAATAACTCTAAAGTCGATTAATAATCTTGATCAAATAGAGTAACAAGAAAGTTCACAGTCAAAAACTTAAAATTATGACAATACTTTCTCACAAACTAAGAGATCAGAATTTAAAGGGTAAATTGTCCTCAATAGTAATAGCATAAATACTGGAAATACAACATTAAAAAATAAAAAGTAGCATCTACAATAAAACTAAAAATTATTGTAAGTTCCTGTTGAAGCGGGATCTCTAGCAGAAAGTTTGAATTATAGAAGCATACCGATGAGTTAATTGGCTTCAAATGTACAAACACCATTTGTTAACTCACCCGATAGAGATAAATATTTGAGTGAGTTCAAGCTTCAAGAAGAATCAGAGATTAAATTGAGAGATCCCAAATTTGAATAGAATCGAGGAAAAGATATGAACAGATAAATGCAGGGTTTCGAAGAAAATGAATAAAAAAGCAAGTTAATTGGTGGCATAAGTCAAAGCAAATATTCGAGTTAAGATTTTGACAAGAAAACGAAGTAATCCAATCAGAGGTATTAAGATATAGTTTAGAATAGTAGCCCTGATCATAAAATTAGAGAGAGTTAAATATTATCAAGTAAGCGAGAGCATGACGATGAGGATATGTATAATGAAATGATTCACAACTCTAAGAATTTTGAAGGTGCTGAGAATTTACTATACGACCGGCAGTCATTCGGATATTCTCAGAATCAAGATTAAATGGCTTTCATTGATTAAGAAGATGTTTTTGAGGATTTAGATGAATGCCCTCCATTGTCACCTGCTGGAGATAGTAGTTAAACTTCAGGATCTAGTGTTGTTAAGCTTCCTAGAAATAGGTTTTCGGTGAGACAAATCTAATTCAATCTCATTTCTTCAATAATAAATGTTGGAGCAGGAGGAACTACATTGAACAGAACAAGTTTACTTTCTAGAGCTTCAAATAAATATTCGAAAGGCTATTCCTCAAATTCATCATAGTTTACAGGAAGGAAAAGTTAATGTGCGAGATGCTCGAAAGGAGGTATGAAAAATATCTTCAACTGTTGCTCTTATAATAACAACGCTCCAACTTTGAGACTACGAGGAGGAAGTGATTCAAATTACTCGGAAAATAGTACATTCAATAAAGCGTTGTCTAAAAACGGTCCTTAATCTATAAATTACAACTCAAGTTTTGCTTAATAAAGGGAAAGCAAAAGCTAAAAGACGGAAGACTTTTCAGATGAAGTAGACGAATACGATAACAATAATACTGTTCATAGATTGAGTATAGCAAAGAGAAGGAATATAAACAATTCAACTATTCTATAACCTGGTATTAAAATAAGAGAGTAATCGAATTTTGTCCAAATAATTCAACCTAAGAGTTTGGATACTTCAAGTAGCAAAAGAAAGTAAAATATGTTAGATAAGTTAGTCACTAAAATTCCTATGAGTCAACTTTCTCCAGCTCAAACTAATAATAACTAAAATATTGATATCCAATCAATCTAAGTAAACTTAAACTCTTCAACATCTTAATAAAAGACTTAACAATAAAACGATGAAAGCTTGACAAATTCATCTGCGGTAGTTGCTTAAGATATTCACAGATTACATTTCTTACAAACTATTTCTGCTTTACATACTATTAGAGATAAAATTACAATGCCCTCTGATGAAGAAATTCATTATCTAAAGATTAATTTACCAACTCCAAATCATCCCTCAAGTAAGAATCCACATTGTTATAAGTTTTAATATAATTATTATTATTAATTAATGCTGTACAGAAATTAATACTGGGGATTAAAGCAACCAGATATTATAATCATTAGTGCTCTTTCTTCCCTATATTCGTACCATTGGTGTCCTAAGTTTAAATATAGAAAAGAAGACTTTGATATTTGATATGGATGAAACTTTGATTCATTGTGTAGACGATATTGAGAGTGAGGATCCTGATGTCATAATTCCAATAGATTTTCCTGATGAAGATGAGATTGTTAATGTAAGTATTTATTTCTATATTTTTTGAGAAACATTCATTAGTCTTTGAATTTGATAAGCTAAAATATTGATGACTTTTTTTAGGCCGGAATAAACATAAGACCCTACCTCTACGAATGTCTAGAAGAGGCAAACAAACTTTTTTAAGTAATAGTATTCACTGCTTCACACAAAGCATATGCCGATGCAATTCTTGATTACTTAGATCCAGAGAATAAATACTTCCAATATCGCTTATACAGAGACAACTGTGTGTAGACTCGTGAAGGATACTATGTCAAGGACTTGAGAATTATAAACAACAGAGATCTCAAGGATCTCATAATTATTGACAACTCAGTCTTCTCTTTTTCATTTCACATTGACAACGGCATCCCCATTATTCCCTTTTATGCAGATAAGGAGGACGAAGAAATGATGCATTTAATATACTACTTGAACTGCTTAACTTCTGCCGAAGATGTAAGAATGTAAAATAGGGAAGCTTTTGAGTTAAAGAAGCTTCAAATGCAATCACCTATAGATATTATTAATAACTACTACAGCTCTAATCCTGCTAGTCTTAATGCTATTTTTAATTATTTTTAACATAATGGAGCCAATTAGTCGAATTTCAACACAACCTAATAACAATAGCAACTTCTCTTATAGCAAAACAGCAGTATGAACACAGATGAGAACTAAAACCTAGAGCTAGAGCAGTATGGAGGCCAAACTCAAAACAACATTAATTTCTTGCATATAGACGATAGAGACATTATACTGGAAGAAAACGAAGATACTTAAGAGTTACTATCAGAGGGAGACTATCAAAACTATCAGCAAGACTTTTAATAATAAAATCAATAAAATTCTCACAAAAATGATAGAAATAAGTTTAACTAAGTTACTATTCTGAATCGAGATGAAAGCGGCTTAAATTTTGATATAAATAGTAGTGGTTCTCATAAACAACGGTAGCAATAATAAATGAGCAATGATCAATCAGCTGGGTCACTCTACAAAGATAGCAAAAGTGGAAGCAGTGGAAATAGTAGAGGTAATAATGTAAATTCTTAAAGATCCACAAAATAATAACAAACCTCTAAAAACCCTCACTAGTAAGTTAACAAAATCACACCCAGGAGATTAATGATATGAATAAATTGAAATTATAGTGGAAGGTTAATTCATAATTGAGTATGAATAATTCGTTTTTGAAGTTAGAATGTATAAATAAAATTTTATATTAAATTAATAATTCATGTCTAGATTATGATTTTGTTAATTTATCAAATTGAGGTTATCAACATTTTAATCTCTAATAATCTCACATTTTATTTCTACAATCATGCCTCTTTAAAAGATTTCTTTCTCAAAAGCACTCATCTTATTTTTTCTTATTGTCTAATTTTCTTCCAGCACAAGCTTATATTATTAACTAATGTGTTATTGCTTAACAAAAATAATTTAAATTATAATAATTTATTTTAAAATATTGTAGTATATTCCTTAATTTATACTAATATTTAAATTGTGGCAATAATATTGACTAATCCTTGTGAATCCAGTGGCTTGCAGCATTCCATAAGCATTTAAATTCTGGATTCATCCATGTAAAAAGCTTCGCTTTCTCCAAAATTTTACATAAAATATTCAAATTCTTCGTATTTTATCTTTCCCTTGCCTTCATAGTCAAACATTGAAATTGCTTTTCGCAGATTTTCTTCACTTATTTATATCGGGAATCTTTCCCAATTTAAAAATAAGTTAAATTTAATGAATAAAATTATATATTTACTATCTACTTATATACTCAAGTGTAGGCGTTTAAGTAAGCAAATATTCAATCAATTCATCTTGATAAAAATAGCCAGATTAACTCTAGTCCAAAACCCCAATAATTTCTTCCAGCTTAGCGATCAGGAAATCATAGCCGATTTAAGTCAAAATACTCTCTAATTCAGTTATTGGAATTAAACCATTGCCCTCGGCTGTTGGTCTTACTACCATTAGCATCTCACGTAGCTTTTCTTGCATTTTAAATATATATTGTTATATTATAATTATAATGTATTTTTTTAATTATCTTTTAATTGCTGTGATGAATTTTAACTATTAAAATATATTTGTTTAAAAGATATTTAAATAGACGAAAATATTCTTAACATATTTAAAAGAAAAATAATTATAATAAATATAACAAAATATAAGGCAATAAAATATGTTCAAAAAAGTGTAAAAGAAATCAACAGGCAGAGTGAGGGATGCATAAGAAGAGGACAATTTAAGTTTGCCACAGAACTAAAACTAAAATATGCAAAATATTCAAGAAGATGTAGATATGATAGATGAGAGTGCCACCTTAAATACGAAGTTTTAAAAATTGAGTTAAAAGTTTAAAGATTTGGGAGATCATGACAGTGACCATGAACCTAAATAAGTCATTATTGCTATATTAAATTTTAAATTCTTGGTTTAATAACTGTATTTTTATCTTAAATTTACTGATATTTTTTTGTATTTTCTCACAATACTTTCAAAAAGAAACAAATTTAATAAGATGATAATATAGCCATAGAAGAAACGTTTTACCAAGAATAGAACTTTTAAGCTTTTTCAAAAATAAATTAAGAATTGATTGATGAAGAAATGTCTAATGATAGTCAAGATAGTAATCAAATAAAAAAAGTGTAATAAACTTCTTCAAATTCAAGATTCCCTGTTAATAAAAGAAGGGGATTAGTGCACTAGAAAATTGGCAGTAACCAAAGTAGCAACTCATTTATTCAAGACACTATTGAATAGGAGAAGAAATTGAGTGCAAGTTAATTTAAGTAAAGAAATTTCAAAATCCAGGATGATGATGAAATGCCACCTGTTCTTAGTGACAACGATGAAATTGCTCAACAGGATAATTTTGATTAATATTCTACTCAGACTAATAAAAAGCGACTTGTGCCTTCTTACTTAAAAGATAGCCTAGACTAAAAGAACCAGAACTAAAATAACTCAGATGAGGTAGACTTGGAAATGATTTATGAAGGAGCGGCTCTCGAAGAAGAGGATGTAGGAGACTTAGAAGGGGTAGATTCTGAGCAATTAGAATAAATTAGGAGGTTGAAGGAATTAAAGCATCAGAAGAAAATGCAATAAAATAGCATGGAATGCTTCTAAATATTTCTTATGATTTATTTTTATATTCGATTTATTTTAGTCGTCAGAAATTGTTAGTGTGCTTAAATATTAATGCTAAGACAGTGATTTCATAAGGTTCAATAAAAAGCCAGGCTAATTAATTGATTCATAAAAGACTGACTTCCAAGATAAAAGCACATTTGAAGCACAATTGTTAAAAAGGTAACTTATTAGAGATCAATATGAAAGTGCTCGTGATTAAATGAAAGTATTCCTAATTCAGTTTATAAACCATTTATTCCTTATATATAAGAGCTATTTCATGAATAAATAGGTAAATCCATTTCCATAATAGAATTCGATAGAAGTAGGCAGAGATAAGGAAAGATGTTATTTGATCTAGATGATTCTACGACAAATCAACCCCTCTCAAATGGTTTAAATCAAGACGATTTAGCAAGTCAAGAGGGTACCGATTAAGAAGAAAAGGAAGAAATTGAAGCTCTGATTAAAAAGCGAGTTAAGGAAGGTAGCGGCAGAGATTACGAACACATTATAAAGAAAGATGTTTAATATTACTAGAAAGCAAAGGGGGCGCAATTAGATTCAGAAATTGATGAAATTAGTAAATATGAGAATTCAATTGGATATAAGAAGGTCTAGAACATGATGGAAGCTGATATTACTGAGATCTTTAGTTAAATAGACTTGGATTAGCAATATCTTGACAAGCAGATCGCTTAAAATAAAATCAATCTAGAAAAAACTCGCTAATAGCAACAAGCTTCAAGTACCTAAATTTAAGAGGCAGATTAGCAGTTCGCACAAACTGGTGATGATTTCATTAAAGCAAAGGAACTTTGTGAAATTTTAGAAGATCTAAAGGAAATGCTAACTGAGAAAGAAGTGGACATAGAAAGTCTTATTCAATAAAAATAAGCCATAGAACTTCAGTTGCATAAGAGTCTGTAGCATGAATATATGGGACATATAAGTGATATATTTAGAGAAGGAGGAGTCTAGCAGTCACCCTTTTTTGTAAACAAACATTTCAGTTTGGAAGTATAAAGGGAAATTATAGAAAGTGCCCCTGAATAACGACATAGAAATGAAATCAGAGAAAATCTAATACTATCATAAAACAATTCTTAATAGAACCTTTGGGATTATTTACACAGTTAAATTATCTTAAATGATCCAAAGTTATCCTCAGAAATATAATCCATATCATAAGAGTTAATATTTGGCGATACTATTGAATAATACCAGAACTTAGAATTTTCATTTTATCCCTGCTTGGATATAATGATTAAACTTGGTATAACTCCTAAAATGGATGATGTCTTGCCTTTTATCATTCCATACTTAAAAGTAGAGTTATTAAGTACAAGAAATGAGCAACTATATACTGGAGAATTTTTGTTACGATAATTCAAAAACCTGAAATTGCTTTAAAGTTTCTTTGTATAGCACAGTGATAAATATTCCTAAGTTTCGCAGTAAATATTCATTTCTAAACTACTAACAGAGACTCTACATCCCAAAATCCTTTCATTCATACATCACACTTAATGGTGTCCTTTAAACCTGCCTTAAACTCAAAGTTTCTCTGCTTTCATAAAATCTTATGTTGATCTCATTTATATCCAACCATCAGATGACTTAACCTCTATTTTTGGCTTGACCTAGGTTAAAGAACTTCTAGACGCAATTTTGAATCGTTATAAAGACTTTGAAGATTTACTTTAACTTCCTAAATCCCTTGGCTTGCAATCATTCGAAGCTAAATTAATAATCGATGGTCTGAGGGTTTTAAGTTAATCGATTCTTTTATGGCAAGGTCAAATACCAGATATAAACATCCAAAATTTCCTCTTTGGTAACATATTGAATGACAAGATATTAAATTTAGTGCTCTAGTAACAACAACTCTATGATAAAACTGTAATTGAGGAAGTTCTCAAAAGCATAATTAATGAGAAAATTGTGAATTATTAAAAAGAAAGTGCGAATTAAATGAGTTAGGAAAGCATGTCTGATTAAAAAGAAAGTGAAGAATTTTGTAAAAGTCAAATTTTCAAGTTTGGAGTACTTATTGGAAGAATTTAGAATGATTTACAGATTCAAATTATTTCCTGAAAACTGAAAGATAAAGTTTAATTATTACTGATATCAGTTTGATAATAAAAAGTCGAATATTTTTCAATTTCAAATCAAATTACGCAAGAATATTTTTCAATTCAGTAATAATGTTTAAAGAATAATAAAATAATTTCATTGAATTCATTTATAATACTCAATTCTTTTATTGCTTCTAGAAATCACTTGATATTTTAATTTGAAAAATAATCTTTACTGATCTAATATATATTCATAAAAACTTCCCCAATTCTTTTACAATTGCTTTATATTCATTTAGTCTTTATATTCACTTGTATATTAGTTATTTTAATAAGTATGTTCATCAATTGAAAATTTCCTCCTCTCCACTGCTCATTTCTTCTTCGATTTCGTCCTCTACACTTTTCATGTTTATTTTTGTCAGTCTACCAAAATTTCCTCCTGGTCCTTTATTGCTATGTATTTTAAAAGATTATGGTAATTTAATAAAACTTAATCTCTTTTTGTTAAATTAACATATAAATAAAACATTTAATGTAAACTTCTGAATCCAGTCGTAGTTTTAGATCCAAGACTGCAATGGCCACCGCTTGAATTGCTTTGAGGTCCGTTATAGCTGACCTTAGGCATCCCTTAAGTTTCACATCCACTATTATTATTCTAACTTTGAGAGTTTAAATAGCTAGATCTCTGATTGTTTGAGCTACTAAAACATCTTCCTTGATTTTTGCCATAATTTTCAGAGGTCAATATAGCTTACTTCACAAAATGGTCTTCTAGATTTTTACTGTTGCCTGAATAAAACTGGATGTTTTGCTTTTATTTTTGATGCTATTAATTGAAGTAAGATTTTTGTTTTTGCTATGATTGTTGCAACTAATTTGAGGAGTCTTATTAATAATTTTAATAAGCGTTGACTTCAGAAAGGTAAGTAGATTGCTTCACTCCAGTATTTATTGATGGATCATTATGCCTTGATTGATTACTATTGCTTCGATCTTTTTAAGAGATTGAATTTGCAGCAGTACTTTGATTTGATATGTTCCAGTTTTTACCAGTTTATTATTGCTAGTTCTATTATTACTAAGCCTTACTGCCTTGCATGAATTTATAGGGGTGCTGTTACAAGGAGGCTGACTAGATTTATCTCTCTCTAAATTCTTTCCTCGATTTCACACCTCTAGTTGGCACTCTCTCAATTGACATAGCGCTGTCCTATCTAATTTATGAGGTTCCAGTGGCATCATCATATGCATTGAAGTTATAGAAGAGTAAATTTGTATTTTCATGATTAGCATTCAAGTGATTGATAACCTTACGTTCTTTATTGATTTTAATTCTTATACCCTAAGAATGGAAATCCTCTTTTTCGTCATAATCAAAGTCTTTTCTATCTGATCTCATTTGATGAATCAAGTCTTGCTCTTTTTAATTTTACTTGTTTTTCAGAGCTCTAGGAAGTGCAAACTAGTCATTGTTATTTTAATAGAATGAGGGACTTTACTATGACTAAGGATGCTAAAATTTATTGTTCATTTTTGATTATTATTGACTACCAATACGCCTACTTTTTAATAGTTCTATTTAAGAATGCAAACTAGTTTAGTCCTCTTCAGCGTCTTATTAGTCTTCAATAAGGACTATCTATTAATCTTATTTCTATCCTCTTTTTAAACTTATGGGATTTAACAGAACTTTATTTGTATGCTTTGAGTTTTAAACTTAATCAAGAATCTTTTTGGCGTTGGAATAATCGCTTTGATCTTGGATATTGGTTGAGTGTAAATCAGATATTTGTCCAAAAACTTTATTAAATAAAAAAAAGTGATTTATACACTACTTTTAATATATAATTTGTCCCATATTCATTCCATTACTGTTGCCTGCTCCTCTCCTAAGTACATAATTCTAAGTAGCTTAATGATAAAAATAACAATTACATACTAAATTTAATATAAAATATTTAACATAAAAAAATGATTCTTAGAATTGATCTATTGTAAATTGCTGTTATTCGTATTTTTACTTGCAAAAAACACACTTGTGCTATTTTACTTGTTGCTATAAAAATTATGCGCGGTTGCGATATTTCTATTGTCTCTGGTAGCTGTGATTGGCTTATTGCTGAAGTTGTTTATATTTCCTTAATTTGGCTTCAAGACTTATTGTTAATTATTTATAATAATTTCAAGTTCATACTATTATCTGAACTAAATTCCAATTTAGAAAAGAGAATATATTATAGATAAATGGTTTAAAATTAATTTTGTTATGAAAGAGCTGTGATTTCCTATTTCAAATATGATGAATTAGTATGAAATACTCCTGTACTTAAACCACCTTATAGAAGCTAATTTTATTGTTAAGTTTAATTTTGCAAGCTTTAAGCTCTATTTTTCAATTAAAATAATAAGCTAATACTGATTAGTAAAGAATTACAAATAATTTGCTAATTAACTTTAAATAGATAGTAGAACCTGGAAATTTGTATTCTACAAATTGTTTATAATCATGAGAAAAATTTGTCAAAAAATTGCTCTTGAGTCTTATCCTCATAGTATAAATCTATTACATCAAATATTCTAGTTTGCTTTGGCCCCATTTTATTTTTAATTTCAAACCTTCTGACTTTGTCTGCCCCTGAATACTTAGTTCCTAGTTTTAATCCATGAGTTTTCTTATACAAAGTATAAATCTTTAAATCCTTTTCAATTAATTTCAAATTTGTGCTAGAAATCTATATCTCAAATTTTTTGAGGTTCTTTTTAGCAAGTTAAATTCTATAATTTTAAATTGAGTAGTTAAATATAGCTTATTAAAGTATAACGCATACGTTCAGCAGTTGTCATATTCTCCAATTTCTCTTTAACGAAGTCTCTTATTACTTGTTCATAGAAAGAGTGCTCTAAATAGAGGAAGTTGTAGTATTTCTGTTTATAAATTATATTCAAATCCAGCAATGCTTATACAATTGGGAATGTAAAGAACTCCTTTTTATAAATACTATAACAGTTAAAACCAAAGTTATATGTTAATTTATCAATATTTTTAGCAATTATACATTATTATAAAACATTCCTGAATCATGTAAGCTGAGGAGCAGCTGATATTAAGGTTTTTAAATTTACTCCACTATTCCAAAACATCCAAGACAGCGTAGTCTATATCTCCAGAGTCCAGTAAATCCCCCAAAAGTGGGTGAGTATACATTTTATTCAATCTGTATCTGAACTCATTTCTTATCTTTTCAAATGCTGGATCCTACAAATAATTTTACATTAATAAAATTCCAATTAGAAGAAAGTAAAATATTTAATTAAGTCATGTTATTACCTTAAGCTAAAATTTTATAAATCAATATTTTCTTGCCTTTGCAACTCTAAGAGTGGATTAATTAAGAAAGATTTAAATCTTACTCTGTAAAGACATTCAAGAAAAAAGTATAAAATTATTTCTAATCTCTGTTGAAAATGGAATCCATGTATACAGCTCTGAATTATGAAATAATAATAATCAAAATTCCATATTTAAATTCATACTCTTCAAAATTTATTTATTACATTAAATTTCAAACATAAATTGTTTAAAACCCCAAAACCCCATTAATGTTAAAATATATACTTGCTTTTTAAGAAAATTCTGACTGAAAACGAATAAAGAAAATTTTAATAATTAAATTTGCATGATTATAAATTGATTGATTAAAGAGATCTTCATAATTTTTAACTTCAACGCTTCTAGCAACTTAAATATTTATTCACTCACTCACTCTCTATCAAATAATTTATCATAATAATGGGAAACTATGCTAATTGCTGTGAAAAAAATAATAAAGATCTTCCTGATTAAGTTTAATAAAAATAAATATTTTATGATTATGTTTTTTTAGCATTACTTGGCTAATTTATTTCATTGCATTTTTGTTTTTTTGTAATAAAAAATTAATTAAAAAAATTAAGATTAATGGAACATTAATATTAATTACAATCTATTGTACTTTGTAGAAAATTAATTTAATTATAAATTTTCTGATAACGTGAATTAGGGAGACATGGGAGTGGACAGTTCAAAGCGGCCCACTCGAGAAAGAATGTAGAATGGAGGAGGCGCACACGCTATTATAAATACTGATGGTAAGTAGTTGAATTATATTTTAAGCAGTCATTTTTATCAATGAAACAAATAATTACTATTTAAATTCCATTACAATCCTTTATATGTACCTAATATAATAATTTTGAATTTTTAAAATTAGATTGATATCTTAATTCCAAAAATATTTATAAAAATTTGAAACCTATAAAAGAGAGAGATACTGAATAAATTATATAAAATAGAACAATAGCAAATTGCAATTCCTTTTAACTTATGCATTATTTTATATTACAATATTTTATAAATGCAATATAATTATGAAAATAAAAATTCATGAGAATTTTCAAATGCCTAAAATAATCATTCAAGTTATGTTAAATTAAATGATTATATTTTTATAAATTTAATTTTATATAACAAAATATGTAAATAAATTATGGTATAGCAATTGAATTAAATGCACAATTAAAATTAAATAATAAAATTGTTTTATAGCAATATTCTAACTGTGAATTTATTTTAGAACTATCCTCATCACAAAGACATAAAAATAAAGGGCGTTTAGTTGCAGTCGATGATAAAAATTAAGGTAGTGGATAAAAGTCTCAATAGAATGGATTGATGCAAAAGTTCTCGAGTAGTGATCTAAAGGCTAATAATATTTATTTATAATTATAATAATTTAACATTAGCATATCATATATTTATTTTATTGTTGATAGTAATTAAAAATATATAATGAATCAATTTTAATTATAATAATATTATAGGGAAGCCAACTATAAACTTGCATTAACAGTAATCAATCAAAAATGACAGTACTGTATTAAGTGGCCTTAATGGTAGATCTATCAATAATAATGTAAAATATATTATTTTTATAAATATTGATTATATAAATTTTTGTAACTTAGATGTCTATATTATAAAAATAATGTCAATGAGAATAACAATTTTCAAAAAACTAATAATCACAATAACTAATAAGAAAGTATTTCTAATTTAAATTTAAATGCAATTTTTTATGTATAATTAAATCATTTTTTTATTTTTATAATGACCGAAGTGTAGGAAGTAGTTAAAGCAGTTATATACCAAAGGTGCCCAGAAAGGCTCTTCTCTAGAAATTTAATGTTGATGTTGATGTCATAGAAAAATATATTTTATACATTTTTATAAGCTTACAGTTATGGGGTATTGGGGCAATATTTTTATGTTAATATAGAGGCCAGTCACAGAATAGACCAGAGAAACGAAGGGTAGAATTAGTTTAATTTATATAAGCAAGACTCAGAGAAGCCAATGAACATATTAGAATAACTTGAGAAAAATTTCTAAGAAGTATACAATGAATAGGATCAAGAAGATAAGGGCAAATCAAACGTTTAGTAAAAAATGCATATTATATAATAATAATATGACGTTGAATTAATACTTACTATCAATTGCGAGCGATGCGAGCAACGAGGGGGGTCAGGACAAGTGGACTAATGGAGCAGAAAAAAAATTTTTTTTTGAAATCACATATAGGAAAACCTTTCAGTCGGTCCCCAAATGCCTACATTTCTGATGTAAAAAATTTTCACAAACTGGCCCTAATAGGTTTTTGGAAAAATAATAGGAAAAAAAAAAGATAGAAAAATTTCTAAAAAAAAAGAATGTCTATCCCCATCTTTAAGGTGGGTCCCTATTTGATATAAAATTGATAGTAAGTATTAATGATTACCTTTAGTTGAGAATTTTTAATATATTAGAGATCTCCAATTAAATTTTAATCTATTTTATTAAATTTCTCTAATTCACTAATTCACTAATGATATGATGTTGTTTAAAAATATCTGATTAGTATCATTTAATTATGATTTAAAAAAAAAACAATTTTTTTTAATATGTAAAAAAAAGAACCAAATTAAAGCATAAATATTTAAAAATTCAATTATTTGACAAAACTTTAAAATCATTCTAATTTTGATAAATTCCCGTATGTTAGTTTCAGAACGTAGAAATCCCATAGAAATAAATTACGAAATTCTAGAGCATATAGGTCAAGGCGGTTTCGGTGAAGTTAAAAAGGTTAGACATAAAGAACTAAATATAATAAGAGCCTTAAAAATTATTAAGAAATCTAAGTATAAATCTACTGCTGAACTAAAGATGATTAAAAACGAAATTGCAATAATGAAGTTAGTAGATCACCCTAATATTGTCAAGTTATTCGAGTATAATAAAATTATAAGATTTAAAGTATAACTGCTGTTAAATGATCTTCTCACAAAAATTTAATAAAATTTCGAGTTCTTTGAGGACGATGAATAATTTTTCATAATTACCGAGTATTGCTCTGGAGGGTAATTGTTTGAAATGATCCGCTAAAAAAGATAATTTACAGAAAATGAAGCTGCATAGATTATGATGTAACTACTTTCAGCAATAGCTCATTCAAAACCCCAAAACCCCTTAATGAGTTTTATATGTGTTTTGATTGATGAGGGTAATGTTGGGGATTAGGGTTTCTTTTTGATTTGTTTCATTTTTGTTGTTAGATTCAATGTTATTTATTATTTTCATGGTTGAGATATTTAATATTTTATTTTTTACCATCACTACATCTACATAAATGCTATGAAGAAATTATTTCATTACGAAAATTTTAATGATAGTACATTAATTGTTTGCTTTGCTTATTTAATTAGAATAGCTAATTTTATGAAAGCATCTTCTTTTAATTCTTAGGAACTCCATTTTTTAAATGTTTTGGTACCAACTTAGAAAAAATTCAAATTGGTACTGGTACCAATTAGGTTTTGAACCATTTTGGAACTTTTCCATTAAAACCTCATTAATTTAAAACTAGGTACTAATTAAGTTTTGGTACTATTAAATTGGAACCAATTAAAATTTAACAAATTTAGTACCGGTACTAATTAAATTAAAACAAATTTAGTACTAATTTAATGGAATTTAATTGGTTAAAATGGAAATCTATCTCTGAAATTTGATACAGTTTTTGCAAACTTTCTCCATTTCTCTTTACAGGGTTGACCTCCTATAAGATACCCATATTTGATAGGTGTCCTAAAATTAATAGAAATTAGAAATACAAAATTTTAAGATTGATATCCATTTATAATACTTCTGGAACTAAATCATTACATGATTGTTGATATCAATCACCTTAAAATCACTCATTTTATACATATTTTTCATTTAAATTTTACTTATGTTACCAAACTTTTTTCTATTGGAAGAAAAAATGATAATAAAGAACGCAAGCTAAAAGGAATGAAAGTGTTGAATTTATTTTGAAAATAACTTTTTGTGAAAACTTCAAAAATATTTGTGCATAAATGCCAATTTTTAAAAAAGATGCAATCATCTAAATTGATAAAAACGATCAGGAAAAGTTATAACTTATGAAAAAAATGTAAAACAGATAAAAATGTCTCTCAAACTTATCTTTTTTTAATAAAAATGCTATAACATGTATATAAATATGAAAACATATAAGTTGAGTATTAAAATGATGATCATATTAAATTTTCAAAATTTCATAACTAGAGTAAAAATGATACTTCCTTGCTCAAATAAACCCTAATCCCCAACATTACCCTCATCAATCAAAACACATATAAAACTCATTAAGGGGTTTTGGGGTTTTGATTGTCATTTGAGAAAAGTGGTGCATAGAGATGTAAAACCGGAAAACTTACTAGTAGACATAACAGGCACAAATAATGAGAATTATGCTGTGAAAATCATAGATTTTGGTATTTCTACAACTTTTGATCCTGAATAAAAATTGACTCTTAGCATTGGAACTGTAAGTTTAGTCTATTTTTAAATGTCTTACTTTAGCCTTATTATGTTGCTCCAGAAGTCATCCAAAAGCAGTACAATGAGAAATGTGATGTGTGGAGCTGTGGAGTAATTTTATACATATTGCTGTGTGGTTATCCTCCATTTGCAGCAAGAAATTAAAATGAGATTTACTAAAAGATACTCAAAGGAACGTTTTCTTTTACTTGTAAGTGCTACTTTAAAATAGAACAAATTTACAACTTAAACTTTACCATTTATTAAATTCTATTTTTAGCCTAAGAATGGTCATCAGTTAGTAAATTAGCAAAAGACTTTATCAAAAAGCTGTTGCAAAAGCACGCTTCAAATCGTATCTCAGCTGCAGATGCTTTAAATGA
This sequence comes from Oxytricha trifallax, assembly GCA_000711775.1. NCBI lineage: Eukaryota > Ciliophora > Spirotrichea > Sporadotrichida > Oxytrichidae > Oxytricha > Oxytricha trifallax. The sequence continues at coordinate 126,024 of ARYC01000267.1, read as the reverse complement.
CCCTTGGATAAAGCAATTCACAGAGAAGTCTAAAATTTAAAAACCTATATGTGTAAGTGCCTTGAATCAGCTAAAGAATTTCTAATGTGAGAGAAAACTTGAATAAGCTGTTGTGGCTTACATTACGAACAGCATGATGTCAAAGTAAACTGAAGAGCGTTTGATGCAAACATTCAAGCAATTCGATAAAAACAACGACGGCATATTGACTATTGACGAGCTTAGAGAAGGCTTTAAGGAATTCATGGGAGAGCAAATACTTTTTGAGGATGAACTTCAACAAATCATTAAAAATGTAGATTTCAACCAGAATGGGTTAATTGAGTACTCTGAGTTTGTTTCTGCAGCTTCAAACCTCAAACATTTGCTAACAGAGAAAAACTTGAAGCAAGCGTTTGATTTATTCGATTTAGATTAGAATGGAGAGATCACTCCAAGAGAGTTAAAACATAAAAAGTTAATTACTACATATAACATTGAAAGCTCTTCATGATTAATGTAAATTTAACATATTCTAGGAGGAAAAAACGAAGACTTAAAAGATGAGGAATGGGAGCATTTGATCAACGACTTCGACAAAAACGGAGATGGAATGATAAACTTTGATGAATTTAAGAATATGATGTACCAGCTGCATGTCAACTAAAAGAACATGGGTGCAAAGGAAGGCATTAATATACTTCTAGGCATAAATAAAGCCAATTTTTTTAAACAAGATTTGCATATTTTTCAATTTCTATTTTTAATGATTAGAATCTAAACATTAATTGAATTTATAATTAGCCAATCCAGACGACAGCAAAGAAATGATAAGCGTTAATAATACTACAGCAATCGTAAATTAGAGCAATCAATAGTGAGGGATCTTTGAAGTAATATTGTTGCTAACCATGCGCATTTGCATCTGTAATGCTTTTTTAATATAAAATTCTTATTAAACTAATTATTATACTTTTCTCTTTTACATATTAATATTTATTATAATTAAATGCTCATGTGGGGCATTATTAAGGCTGATGCGCTTATTAAAAAACATAAAATCTAAGTTTGTAGTTTATAAATATATAAAGTGTACACAAAAATCATCAATAAATAATCATTAGTATATTTTCTAAGTGATACTTAAAGAATCAAAAGAGAGTCTTTTATACCAATTTAAATAAATCTAAGGGATTATTAATTTTTGCACATTATTTTATTTATAGGTGTTTATTTTAATAAATATCTTTATTTTTAATTATATTTTATTAGTACTTTTATTATTTTATTAACCTATACTTTAATAAAAACTTGTTTAAATAGATAATTATTAAACAATTATATTATTTCGAATAAATTATATAATGGTCTTATTGATAGTTTTCTATAATATTTAGAGAAGTAATATAAAACTACCAATTGAAATATATTACAATTATAACTTTCCAAAGTATATAAAAATAATAATTAAACATGAAAGATAATTAAATAACAATATCGCTTATATCTATTTAAAATTATATAATTATTTGTTAATTATAGATTCATTCAATTAAAATATATTTATAGTGGAATTTAAATATAATATTTTAATAATGAGGCTGGTAATGAAGTGGGAAGCAATCAAGAAAATAAAAATTTAAATCATTTTAAATAAAAATTACAGCCACTCTCACCCACTATGAAGTAGATCAAGGTTGGTGGTGGATTAATCACTTCAAATATAATTTATATATAAATTTCAGATATACAAAATTATAAATTTTATCTTTATTTCAGAAAGTGAGATGAATTTATATTTAAAAATGGGTAAAATATTTTATCTAGTATATTTTATAAATGTTTATAAAAAATAATTTAAGATATAGATTACATAGTAGATAAGGGATATTAGAAATCTAGGAAGTACACAATATTTAGATAATCACTATTAATGAATTTTAAATCGATTAATCAGGAAATCTATCACTAAACTAATGTATTATAAATACTTCATTTAATTTATATTTTATGTCAATTTGAAAAATTAAGTATACTAACACAACTAAATCTTATAAAAAGTCGTATTTTTTTATAAGCTTATTTTACAAACTTTAATATTTTCATAATTTTTTTGTCTATTTTTGTCTCAAATTAATACTAAATGACATAATATTTAAATTGATTTTATATTGTAATATAAACAGGAATTCACAACCAAACATTTAAGACTATCAAAATTTTAATAAAAACGAAATGGTAAGTTTTTCAATCAATAGTATTTAAGAATATATACTCTAAGCTTCTTATGCAAAATTTAACCCACAACTACCAATATATTTTAATTACCTTTTTAATTATTTCGAGCTCTTTACTAATTATTATAATAGGTTCTAAGGAGTGATTTGATAATTAAAAACAGTTAAATTTAAGTAAGTCTCTGTCAATATTTTAGGAATACATTCAAAAATGGGAAGTTATAACTAAATAAATTAAACTTAAATCAAATTATTGGCAGTTAAAATAGGCCAAATTTGATGGTCTTAGGCTCACTCGATAGAGAATTAAAAATTAGCTGGACTTTATTATAAAAGGTACTATATTAACGTATCCCTGGAGCGAGATAACTTCACTTTAATTTGATGCCTATAAATTCATTAAATTATACTCTCATATTAAAGTAGAGTTATCTCACCCCAGGGACACGATAATATATTACCTTTTATAATAAAGTCCAGCTAATTTTTAATTCTCTATCGAATGAGCCTAAGACCATCAAATTTGTCTAACTTCAACTGCCAATAATTTGATTTAAGTTCAATTAAATTAATTATAACTTCCAAATTTCGAATATATTCCTAAAATATTATTATGTTCTCTATTTATAGTTATAATACGGTATATTATCCTATTTTATTTAGAAGATTTAAAGATGATATTGATATAGGATCAGCGGCAGTTTTCAGAAGTGTTGATTCAGTAACCTATATCCCCTTTGAGTTAAAAATCAGGGGGTGAAATGATGTTTCATAGTACATCTTAAAGAAAGTCAATTTTATCTAATAGACAGCAAATTAATTAAGAAAATAATAATGAAAGCAATAATCTCCATAATTATTAAGAAATTTAGGGATTAAAAAGTTATTTTAAAGCTTAATATGTTAGAAATTAGTGAATGTTTATAGTTTTAAATATTCTAATAGACAAAATATATTATTATATCATAAAATTTTGAATGAATTCTCAAAATCCGAGGTAGAGCTTGGCAATTAATAAATTAATTTAAATGCTTAAAAACAGAGACAATCTATAATATTAAAGAGTTAAAGCCCCAATGAAATTCCTATAAAGCAAATATAAGCATAGTTAAAATCTGGAAGCACTAAAATTGTTGTTCCTTCTCATTTATAGAATATCATTAATATTATTTAAAATATCAAGAGGGAATATTGATTTTATATTTATTGTTAAGTTTTAAAAGAATTCAGAACAAAGCTAAGAAAATGGTAATTAGAACGATTTAAATAGGCAAGAAAGCATAACTTCAAACAATACAAAAGATGATAAAATAATATATAATGGGTTTATAATTCATTTTTTGAGTGAGAATCTAAGGGGTTTTTTATTTATATAACTTTTATGAAGAGAACGGATAACAATTGAGAAAAACTAGTCAGAATTTTCGCATTGGCAAACAGAAAAAGAATTTAACATTTTTAAGATCATAACTTGGTAGTGCAGGGGGTTCTGGATTTCTATAGTAGCTTCCTAATTCTTCATAAACTACTCTATTTTTTACGTCTGTTTTTTATTAAAGGATTATCTTTAAACGATTAAATCCTATTCAAATATAATGTGTGATTACTCTTAATCAGCCTAGTAATATTGGAACTTTATAAAATTCTTAAACTCAATTGTAAGCAGTTAATAACATACATAATAATAGAAACTCAGCTCAACTACTCAATATGATGAGTAGTAACGGAATTGGAGGAAGCAGTATTACTATTATGTTTATAAGTTTAAAAGCATGTTAGTTTTAGTATAAAATTAAGATGTTAACAATTGAATACTCTTAATTTATGCACAAATTTATAATTGAAATATAAAAATTTCTTATATTTTGCATTACCATTCCAAAGACCTCAAATATCGTAAATAATCCTCTATAATAAGACCTAAACTTCACCGAGGAAGTAAAGCAACTCTCAACCAATTAGCAGTAGCAATCAATCACAAATATCAAGCAATCCATAGCACCTAAAAAGGTTTAGTAATAGCAATAAAATTTAGAGAAGTAGGTTTAATAAGTGGGTGCATCCCCACTCTCAGGTTACTAGAGATAGAGATAGTTAAATGAACTATATTTGAACAAAAATGCTAAAGTGGTAAAATAGGATAAATAATAGGTACAACAGCAATCAATATATTGCTTTGATTTTAAAGGATGTTTATTGAATTACTTTTATTCTTAAATCGTATCTATCTTCTGCTGGAGGGGGGAGCTCAACAGGGTAAAATAGACTTCAATAGAAAATTAAGCAAGTTAACGCCAATTTTATCAATAGTAATTAAAACCCCATAATCACCTAAGAAAATGTCAATACTAGCAGTCAAATGAAAAATAGAGCTTCAAATATTTAACTTTTTACAATAAAAGGCTTGAAAATACGATTATCACATTAGTAAAGTAGATTTAAACAAATTATGATAAAATTAAGGATAATTTATTTTGATAGGTTTATACTTTCATTGAGGCATTTTAAACATATCTTAGATATCGTGCAAATTTCTATTGGATTATATATGATTTCTAATCAATGGTAGTTATTTATTCAGCTACAACTAACTCTATTATGAGAACCTATTCATAATAACATAAAAAAATGTAATTCACAAACTTTATATTAAATATAGCAATAGTAAAAGAAATATTCTTCTTATCGTTTTTCCACTGAATCAATCATTGAACTCTAAAATTATTACTAGATACTGTGCTTATTAATCAGACTACTGATTTGATTACTAGGACTTAGAATAGGATGCATCATAATACTATTATAGTTATTTCGATTGTTACTACTATTATTTTTATAGTCCATAATTGATATAGTCTGCTGATTTGGTGCAGCTGTGTGGTGGGTTAGGGTCGTGGTCGTCGTGGTTGCTGATGCTGAAGAATAGGTATGGGGTTTTAGGTTTTTATGGAGGTCAAGCTTTTTTGAGGATTTGTTCTCAAGCAAGAGTTGCTGTAACTATAAAATGTTGAATTAGTATCAAAGCATAGAAGTTAAACAAAAGATGGGTAAACATTATATTCATATAAAATTACACTGTCAGAAATAATATGAACTTACATTTACTTTTGTGCTTTGTTTCATATAAGGTGTTCTAGGTTCAAGCATTATTTTAAGATTATCCTTTCTTTTTATCGATATTTACATTTAAATAAAATAAATTAGAGAAAAAGCAAAGTTATGCTTAAGAATAAATTATTTAATAACAGTTATCAGCAATCAGAAATCAGAAAATTATTTAAAAAATCAAAATTTTTTCAATGCAGGGTCTTATTGATTTATAAATGTGAAACAATCAAAGTCATGTCATCCAAAAGCGAATTATCACTCACACAAATATCCTTAACCTTACTGCATATATATTCTGAACTCATTCCAGGGTCTCTTAAACCATATTCATTTACAATTTCCAGTACGTCTTCATATCCAATATTATCCCAAATTCCATCTGACCCCAAAGCTATAAACTTATCGTTTTAAGTTATGTTTAATATCTTCAAATAAAAATATAAAGCATGTCTTTTAAATTGGTTATGAGTGATTTAAACATATTGTTAAATAAAAAAGGAATTCTTGATATTAGGCTCACTTGTCACGCCTATTTAATGAGCCAATACATCTCCAAGAGAACGAGAAGTTGAGAGTCCAGGGTACATTCTAGCTCTCACTTAAATTCGAGTTTTCTTCTCAAGAACTGAGGACCTAACCTCTCCTCTGTGATTGTATATTCTAATCTTTTCTACTTCATCTGCAGGAGTATGTTCAGGAAAAGTGAGTTTTATTGGATTCAATTTCTTATCAATATTTCCAAGAGCTACTTAAGAATCGCCTACCCAAGCCACATAAAGTTTTTTAGGAGTCTATATGACTATAGTTGCTGAAGTTCCAGATAGAGCAATGTCAAAGCCTTTCATGCTTCCACTACCAGATTTTAACTTTTCTCTCAAAGATTTCTCTTAGATTTCTTTTAAGGGATTTCCAGCGATGTTAAGGCCTTTCTAATTGATTCTAAATATCTTTCTAGACCTCATAGTCTCAGATGATCTTAATTCATTGTTATTTGATGAAACAATTGGCTTTAAGAATCCACCTTCTGTTTCATTTGAAGGGCCGTGCTATTTAGAGCTTGGCATTAATTTAGAGAGCGACAAAGCGCCTATTAATTTTTGCTCCTCATCCTACTTTTACCTTTAATATTCCTTTGCTTCATTTTTTTCGTCCTTTAGATTATTTTCATCTGAAAGTATTCCACTATTGTCATGTAGGTTTTAAGCTTGATACTTGAAAAATTCTTTATCATCATTTTCATCATAATCGCTTGAAGTTTCCCAGCTTGATTCAGAACACAAATCCTCTGAGTTTTCGTCACTGTCCATAAATAGATCTTCATTTTCGTCATTAAAGTTGTTGTTATTATTCGGAGAAGAGGTTTGCTGCTGCCTGTACTTATCCACTTAATCCTTATTTTTGTTTTTGTATATAAGTTCACTCTTTGAATCCTCGTCGTCCATTTCAAGTTTTTAGTTTTATCGCTTATCTTACTTTACTTTTCGTTTCTCTTCCCGCTCTTCATTTTTAATTTGTTAATACCTTTATTTAAGCTACTCTTAAGCATATTTAAAGCATCTGCGAAGAGCTGCAGTTACGTTTTTGTCTGTTTCCTTTTCCAAATTTTTAATGTTGAAGATTTTATTTTTGTTTCGAATGTAATCAAGCATGACACCAGCTGCAAATCCAGAGATGATATGACCATAGATCCCATGCCCATCAAACACTCCAAATATCTTTAAGTCTCCATCTGCAACACAGAAAAAGTTATCTTAATTTTGTGAGTGCATTTTCCCTTTCTTGCAACAAAACTCTATATTTTTATCATAAAAGTACTTTTTATTTTCTTTAGAAAAATGGTCTAGCAAAATCTGTCTATTTAGCAATGTTTCATTATTAAAGAACAGTATTTTATCCTAAATTATATAGTTAAAACTTTTAGAAAAGATAGATCTTACATCAAACTCTTTCTATTGATTTCCTAGGTCATTGATCCAACTAGCCACTATAATGTTATTTTCTCGTATCTCCTCATCTCCGTTTTTCCCCTTAGTTAAATCCGAGACCCCATTTAAATTTCCCAAACCTCCCCCATTCGCAGTAATGTTTCCATTGGCATCAATACTGATCCCTTTTAACATTACAGAACTTCGATGTATATCGCTCTTACTACCCATTTAAGCAAGCTCAAGCAACCTTCTCTCCATTTCTTAAGCGTCCTAGCGGGCTTTTAAAGCTAAATGCTTCCTGTGAGAATCGTAAAATCTATAGTTGCAGAATATTTGGAAGTAATGATTGACTGTCTAGTTTTGACCTTAGCCAGATTTATTTTGACTAGATTGATATTCTAGTTTCATAGATCCAAGCTTAATTTCCTATGCATTATTCATATTTTAATTAGTGTAGAGTCTCAATAAATCTATCAATTCTTCTCGAAGGATTTAGAGAGGCTTCTATTTTATTGTATTCTTAATAATGTTATTGTCACTATAAATAAAATTTTAACAACAAATTTCAATAATCTTTTACGAAATCATATGAGAAATTGATAAAAGAAACTTTACACTTCATTTAGATTTTTGCTAGATGCAAAACACACACCCATTTTTAAAATTTAAATTATAAATATGTGAGATTCGAAAAATATTTCAGCTTTACTATCATTTTTTTAACATCATACATGAAATAATTATCAATTTAAAAGAAATTAAATGTCTTTAAAATGATTTATCATACTGATAATTATAATGCAAGTTTTACTTAAATATTCTCCTATTTGAATTCATAAAGTCTATTTTTAGACTCTATTTTAGCTAGCTTAAATCAACTCACACATTTTTTCAAGCATCATATCTTAATTTTTCTTATTTTCGTCATTCAATCTTTAGATCTCCTGCTTAACATTTTCACAGTATGAATCTACATGACTTTCGAACTAGCTTTACTTGGTGTTTAGGCGTTTCCTATTGCTACTCTAAGAAGGAGAATCTTCGTCATTCTCATCTTCTGAATTAAATAGATACTCTGATACTATCTCATTTTTGAAGACGTCAAAGGGAAGTTTCTGATTCTTAAGTTTATAGTATAGAGCCTACTCCTATTGTTTTAATTTGGCGTAATTAGCAGATTTGGAATCTGACTTTGATTGCTGATTTGTATCTCCATTTCCTGATGTAGGTAGAATTCTACTTTAATAGTCAAGCTTTTATTCTTCTATTATCCTGTCCATTCCTAACTCTAAAGATGCATTTGGATAATTAGGGGTCTAAGATTATTCATTATTGCGTTTTATGAGATTATTTTCTATTTCCTCAAGAATTTGATTTTCTTCTAGGAGATTGTTATGTTCGCTAAATTATTAACTCTCTCTTCTAAAAAATTGAGGCTAATTGTGCTACAAAATTTATTGGTTTTATGGTATCTAGTTACTTAATACTTTCATAGACTTTTCATTCTTTAAGCTGAAACATATAGTAATAATTAAGTATGTGAAATAATACAAAGGTAGCTATTACTTTATGAAATAAGCTAATATGAACTTGGTCAATCATGTTTTCATCAAATTGGTCATCCTTTGCTAAGTGATAATTTTTGTCTTATATAGGTACAGGAGTTTAATTAATGGTGGATGGATCAGATATAGAATATCTCTGCTTCATCTATTTGTCTTGTTACCACTGCTGTTACATATTTAGAGTTAATGGTTTTTACAGTTCTGGTGATTTAGGCTCTATTACATTTATTTTAACTATAATAGAGTTGTTCTATTCATCATTTAAATCCATTATTATTTATTATAAGTGAATAGCTTAATAAAGGAATTAGTTTTTAATTTCATTTTTTAAATTCAAGCATTTATTTTTAACTCGAAAAAAATTAGTAAATATAGACTTTAATAAAATTGAGTTGTTTGAGTTTTGATTCTAATCTTCCTATGTCATTTATATTGAATCAGTCATCAACATTTCTTCGTTTAGATATCCATTATAAATTTATTTCACTTCTTCGTATTCAGTTATTAAAGCTCTTTGAGTATTGTGTCTCTCAGAGCCTATTGTAACCAAATATTGATTCAAGTCAGTTTGTAAGTTATTGCCGCTATTTTACTCTTGCTATACTTTTAAACGATCTATCTTACCAAATGATATGCCATCTTCACTGTATCTTGGTTATTGATATAACAATAATAATAATATCATGAGGAATTGAATGATTAAACTTTTAAGTATTTTTCATGATATTACTCAGGCTAAATTTTTCTATTTGCATTATTGTTAAGTTTCTGGAATTTGGATGGGCTCTGGAATTTGGATGGGCTTTAATCAACAACAGGTTAAAATAGTAATAAATTACTTAAATGTTCAAGTGCTCTATATTACATTGACTAAGAAGAATACCTTCCATTTTCTAATTTAAATGAATCCAACTAATTATCATTATATTAATCTCTACTTTGATCATTTCCGATAGGGTCATCCGCTATGCTTTCTTCAACCATTTACATAATTTTATTCTAGAAAAACTGTTTAGTGTCCCCATAAAGTGGTATTTCTAAATCAGATTAGTATATAGGATTGAGGGAACGAGTTGATGGTCTTTGATATTGACCATTGAATGTTCCAAAGATTTTGGTGCCTACATCTATATCTCGAACTTCTATAGTCTAAGTACCATACTATGTCTGATATTCTTTCTGCTTTTCTTATGGATTTTGATTTTCAAGAGTTGGCTCCCTTAAAAAGTAACATAAAAATAACCTTTGGGAAATAGATACTTCCAAATCATCTTATTTCTTCTGATAAAATGCATCTCTAAATTTTTCATAATTTTCAGCCATTTGATAGTAGTGACTCAAAAGAGCTTTGTAAATTTGAACCACTTGCCTCTATCTTGTAATAAACCCTTTCTAAATCATGGGAGATTCTCTGTTTTTGTGATAAATCTTAACTAAAGCTTTCATGACCTTAACTAAAGATTTTATTTTATACTAAATAGATTAAGAAACAATTTGATTTTACTTTTCTAAATTTCTTCCTTCTCTCTTATGCTCTTTTTTCCATTAAAGCCTTGCTGGATGGATACTCCTCACAAATTTAAAGAAATTTTTTGCCTTTAATCTTGAGTATTTATAATGGTCCTTCATTTTCATCATAGCTAACAAAATTGTTTGTTGAATATTAAAGAATAATATTTTAGTACTTACAAAGCTGAATATGAAGTAGGATAATCAAACAAAATGTTTGCGTCTGCAAAATAAGATCCACTTGTAAGTGTGAAATATTGAAATGCTCCACTCTCATTTGTAAAATTAATTGTCCCTTTTAAAATGAAAAATACATGCTCAGGCATTTCACCTTTTTCAAAGATCCTAGGACGATCTTCATAGTAAACATTTTGCTTTGATTTTCTCTTCGCAGTTCTAGTTTAAGAATGAGAATCTGTTAAGAAGAAAGATATTATTATTATTTAAAGCTTTATGGAAATTAGTACTGGGGCTTAAGCCAGACAGATAGTTATTAGATTTTTGAGGACAATTTGGGCATCTGGTCATGCAAACATGCCACCTCAATGAATGCAAAGGGAACACGCCGGGACCTCTGTATGGTCTAGCAGTCAGAGGGAAGATATAATTCTTACTTTTGGTAGAGATAAAATTTAAGATGATTAAAGATCTTTCTTCTAAAACCTTCTTCTGTGTCTTGGAAAATCATATCAAAATGATCGTAAGATTCTTAGTAAAGAGTATCGAGTAGCTATAACAAAAATAGAGTTAACAATTAAAATTATAAAATGAAGAAGTTATTACTTAGTTCTAAATTCTAGGTTTAAGCTACAAGAAGAATGGTGAATCTTGAATAGTGTTTATTGCTTTAAGTTGATAAAGCGTAAAGAATTTTTGAGTTTGTAAAAACAACTCCTAATCTAGTAATTTTTCTTTATAAGCTCGATCTAATTACATTAGCCACTAGTCTAATCCTTCGTCTTAGAACCCTACTACAAATTTATGAAAGATCTTATAATTGTTAGGATCCATTGAACTAAAGCTTGCAAGAAGACTGTGCAAGTTACCCATTATTATTGAAATACATTTGAAATGGGAAAATTCAAAAATAAAAAAGAGATGTTTTTTTTAATTATATATAACAGCCAGTAATTAGGAGTGTTCTTAATTCTAGTTTGATTTATATTATTTTAACAGTAATCTATTTTAAATTTAATAAATTAATAAAATCAATATATTATATATATATTAGTGGTCCGGTGGTCCAGTGGTCTGGCAGGGTCTTTAGTGTGGTCCAGTGGTCTGGCCGGGGTTTTGGGGTCCACCGTATTGAAGCTAAAGATGCACCTATTGTTGACGAAGTAATTGATGATTAATACTACATCAACGTGACTGTCACCGATGAATTCAACACTGACTCTCTGCTACTGATGCTTATCTCCCAGATATCAACTTCTACCAATTCAGAATGAACATCCTTGAAAATCCTTAACTTGTCGCAAGAGACATTGAAAAAGTTTCATTAGTAAGAACTGAGTCATACAACCGGCCAGACCACCGGACCACTAATATATATAATATATTGATTTTATTAATTTATTAAATTTTAAATAGATTACTGTTAAAATAATATAAATCAAATTAGAATTAAGAACACTCCTAATTACTGGCTGTTATATAAAATTAAAAAAAACATCTCTTTTTTATTTTTGAATTTTCCCATTTCAAATGTATTTCAATAATATATAGGCGAAGAAGCCTATCCCTATAATTTAAACTAGAATTTAGAATGCGTATTCCCATATATCTACTCCCACTATTTCTCCATAGCCTACTGTCGATAGTGTTGCGAATATATAATAAATTGAAGCTATGTAAGCATAAATCATAGGCTAATTTACCAAGCTTATTATTTATATAAAAGTTTACTAAGATTAAAATCCTGATTGCAAAATCCCTTAAGTCTCCAATTTTATAATCCACCCAGTTTAATCTTAAATTCCAACATTTCCTACATAGACCCAAAAACATGCTAGAAAATGACAGACATACCCTAGGACTACTATTAATCTATAATAAACTTAATTATATATGAATATGTTTACTTTATCAAAGAACAGATATTCTTCATTGACCTCTTTTTTATTTATAAACAACTTTTAGGGCAAAATAAATTGTTAATTTTTACCCTACACTAAATTTTATAAGTATAAATAATTAAAACATCCAAAATCTTGAAATAATTAGCTCAATAAAATCCAAGCACAGATTTAAGGAGGATGCGAATCTTGAAACTCTTGCCAAACGTAGGAATGTGAATTGATGCAAAAATAATTGAAATGGAATTAGAGACAAAAAGTCTGGTATTATAGTTTAATACAGTTTAAACATTTACATTTATGTTTATTTTAGGTAGGTCCTATTAAAAGTCAGAAGATTAATAAAACAAAATATTCTAATAAACATAAAAAACTATGAATAATTAATATTTTAAGAGAATAATTCATTTGGGAAATTTGATAAAATCAATAATTTCAATCAAATCAATTTGCCAATAAATAAAAGGAATTAAAACATTAAAAAAAACAATAATAATCTTACTGAAGATCCATTCTAAATGAAATCATGGTTTATGATAAAAATAATGACTGTAGTCATATTTAATTAATTAGCAATTTTTTCTCAAAATTATTTGTATTTTTACTATAAAAAGTACTGATTTTTAATGATTTTACTTTAAATAGTTGAGATGTATATCTTTTGGATCCTTTACAAGTCCAACATCGTGATAGGACATTTTGAAAAAATTCAAAATAAAATCTATCCCAAAAAATACTATTGTAAAAAGAAATCTTTATAACATCATTAATTTAAATAATTTAATACCCACATAATATTAAAATAATTTAAAAGACAAAATTACTTTACAAAATTTTAAAATATCATTAAGGTTAAAAATTTGAAGATTTTTTCATAAATTATTTGATACTTAAAAAGGAAAAATAGTATTTTTTAATCAAATAAAAATATCAATATAATGTGAGTTAATCTTCAATTTAAATTTATAATTGTTAAAATAAATTAATAAAAAAGTTATTGAATTCGAGGTCAGAAAATTTTTATTTACTTTTAAAAAAATTATAAAAAATTAAATAAATAATTGACAAAATCGAAAATTAAAACATTTAAGAGCATACTTATTTTATTTCAAATTTCATTTCTAACTATTAATATTGTGAAGTCAAGAATTGAAAATTCCCGCTAAACATATTTACTATTTTTTAATAAATACTATTAATTAATTATTTTACATATTAATTTTACGTTTCTACCTCTTCAAACATCCTAATTAAAACTTTTGATTAATATTTAAATAATAAAAACTATTTACATACTAGAAAATAAAATTGTCTGCAAATTTATGCTAATTAAATTTTGAATGTAGTATAAATAAAATTATAGATTCCTAAATATCAAATATTTTTCCTGATAGTTATACTTACGTGAGAATGATATAAATGATGTCAACCAGAATCACAAATGATAAAAAATAATTCCAATATTTCAATCTTTTTAATTATTAATATAAATAATTATGGGGTCTTTTTGTATAAAAAAAGATGAATATAAAATGAATTAGAACTATTGTAATTACATTTAAAAATTTGAAGCTTTTTTAAAAATATTATAAGAGAATGAAATTATTCTAAAATTTATTCTTTTAATCGAAAGAATTTAATAGGTAAACTATTGTTTTCAAATCAATAATTATTGATTAGATTACATAATTTAATTTTAAAAAATGATCGTTTATCAATAAATCTTTTATTGTGTGGGTGTATCATTAATCTTTCACATCGGGTGGAAGGCTCCTCATCCGAGTCCTATCTCTCATCTTCCTTGTTCACACTTAGGAAATCGACCATTCTTTTCATTTTTAGATGCTAAGTAACTCGACGCTTAAAAATATAATAAAATCTTATTTAAATTTTATAAAAAAATATTTCACTTAACCTTCTTCCAATTTTTCTATGCATCGATATGAGATTTAATCTTTTCTTAACTATTTTCATCTAATGATTATTATTTTAAAATAAAAGAGCTTTTCTTTTGAAATTCATCTTGGACTCTTATTATATATATATACTATATATATATATATATATATTTATATATATATATATATATATAATATATATATTGGTTTATAAAGGTTTAATTAGGTATAGAATTTAAAATATTATTATTTATTTTAACAGATAATTCTATAACTCTAATTTGGTGATTTCTGGATTTGAATAAATTGGAGATACCCCTGCAACAACAAGTAAGTCTATTAATTAATCTTTGCCGTTATTGTATATTCTTGTAATGATTATAATCAATTAAGTTACTATTCTAGGAATTTTGGGATCCAAAGCGAGTCTTTTCCTTTTATGAAAACGTCTTTACTCTGAAAAAAGATTGAATAACTCCACCCTCCTGGTCTTCTTCAGGTGAACTTACATCATAGCCAGAATCTTAAGTTTAAATAAATAAATAATTTTATGAAAATACAGAATCTTCGAATCCATCGCCATCTTCTTCTTGCTGTCTGAAAATTTCCTTCATTTATTCTATTTTCTTAAAAGTTTAATCATCTAATATTGAAGGCCTTTTAAAAGTTGATCACTAAATTTTTTTATTAATTCTCTATAAAATAATACTTATTTTGATTAAAAACCTTTTTTAAAAAGAAATTTATTTATCTTATACCCATAAATGTATATTAATTTAAAAAAATATATAATGCTACTTGAAAATCAATGGCTGGAACTTTCTAAGTATTTTATTATTTTGCTTAATTTTGAAACTGTTTTTGTGCTTATAATGGAGACTCATTGATTATAACTTTCTTTGCTTCGATATTAGTATTAATTCCAATATTAGGCTTTCGGGGTACTGAGTTATTTTACTTCTAATTATTCATTATTTCATCAAGAGTACTAATTTATGGTTTTACTTTTTTGCCCTTTTAGTCCATGTTTTCACCTATTGATATAATTTCAAATATTTTTGAAAGCTTAATATTTATAGTAATTAGATTCTTAATTAATCTGTACAATAATGATTTGTAAAATAAGTTAGAATACATTTAAATATTATTTTTTAATATTTACTTTCTACTTATCAATATATGATTGTTCACCCCGAGGTACCCCCCCCTCTCCTCCCAGTCCCTAAACCGAGGTACCCCCCTCCCCCACCTCAAAAATGAAGTCCCCTTAATTTTCCTCATTTTATATGAAAAATCATATTCTCAAGGTCTGAATCGTTTCCCTTCATGACATCTCGCTCTCATAACAATATTTATATATAAAATGACATAGTTTTTCAAAATTATGTATTATCTTTTTAATTGCTGTTTTGATTTTATTTTGAATTTTTGGCAACTGTCACTTCATCCGTCGACTTTTTAAGTCATATACTGTCATAGGAAAATATCTTTCAATTGAGTTTAAATTGTCTAGACTTATTTAAGATTTTATTAATACAATAAAGCTATGCACAAAATTCCAAAAATCTTTTTCAGCCTAAATCATCTTTTTTCGATTTAAATATAAAAATTAGCATGAGTAATTTTTTAAAAAAATCATTTACTGTCTAGAATAAATTTCATAATATAATGAAATATTAATAAAAAATATTAATTTTTGTTAATTTATTTTTATTTTCAATTGGTTAAATCTTAGCATAATATTATTTTTTTTTATATTTCATTAATATTTTTTTAGACAGTAAATGATTTTTTAAAAAAATTTCTCATGTTAATTTTTATATTTAAATCTAAATGCGATGATTTAGGCTGAAAAATATTTTTGGAATTTTTTTTTGCATAGCTTTATTGTATTAATAAAATGTTCATTAAGTCTAGACAATTTAAACTCAATTGAAATATATTTTCCTATGGCAGTATATGTCTTAAATAGTTGATGGATGAAGTGACAGTTGCCAAAAATTCAAAATAAATCAAAACAGCAATTAAAAAGATAATACATAATTTTGAAAAACTATGTCATTTTATATATAAATATTGTTATGTGAGTGAGATGTCATGAAGGGATTCGATTCAGACCTTGGGAATTTGATTTTTCATATAAAGTGGGTTATATTAGGGGGACTTCATTTTGAGTTTGTGGGGTGGGGGGGGGTACCTGTTAGGGACTGGGGGAGTGGGGGGGGTGGGTGGGGGTTTTGGGGGGGGGTAGAATATGATTTTTCCTTATTCAAAATAATTTAATTATAATGATTTTTGCTTTATAAATATCAATAGTTAAGTATTTTTAAATTAATTTTCGGCTATGGGGTAGTATCCTCCCCCCCCTAATGTATGCTTTTTTTTTTGTATTTTGATAGAGTTTTTTACGCTGGGTAATAGTAGCTGATAAACATGGGGTGTGCGAGCAATAGTTTTTGAGGTATGGCCTCTTCTAAGTCACTTTTTATATATAAAATCATTATAAATTTTACAAAAATTTTTAATTTTTCACAAAATAAAATTTCTCTAAAATTACTGATTTTAGCAGTTTTTAACTATATTAACAAATTATATCTAATTTATTATAATTTTATAAAGTGATTTAAAAATAATTTTAACTTTTCATTTAAGATTTTATAAAGACTATAAAAGTTCACTTTATAAAATTATAATAAATATGATATAATTTGTTAATATAGTTAAAAACTGCTAAAATCAGTAATTTTAGAGAAATTTTATTTTGTGAAAAATTAAAAAATTTTTGTCAAATTTATAATGATTTTTATATATAAAAAGTGACCTTGGTGAGGCCATACCTCCAAAACTATTGCTCGCACATTCCATGTTTATCAACTACTATTACTCAGCTTCAAAAACTCTATCAGACTACAAAAAGAAAAGTATACATTAGGGGGGGGAGGATACTACCTCATAGCCAAAATAAATTATACTATTGTTAATTATAAAAAGTATCACTTAAAATAATCAATTCTTTTAGTATCTATTTTTATCTAATTTATTCTTAATTTCTTAAATTTTTTCTATCATTTTTTATTAATTTAACTTATTCCTATCTTCCATCTAATTTACTTCTTCTTTAACATTTTCAAATAACTATGCTTGAACATCTTATTTTAATTTAATTTGTGAAGGGGTTTTGGGGTTAGTTTTTAATTTGGATTCGTTATAAATCACTTTTTCTTGTTCATCTTCAGAGTTGAATAGATATTCACTTACTATTTCGTTTTTGAAAACATCAAATGGAAGTTTTTGATTTTTTAGCTTCTCATAAAGAGTTTGAGATTTCTTAATTTCATCTTATAATCAAGATAAATTATATTTAATTATAAGTCTCTACAAATTACTATTAATTTTTACTTATATTTTTATTATATTTTGAGGAAAATTAAGTATTATTCATTAATTTAGGAATTTTATAGCAAGTACTTGCATGATTTAGTTCAAAAGCCTCGAAATGCACTGATTAATTTGAATTTTATAGATTTTAATCAGGTGTGATGGTTCTGTTACTATTATTAATATCAAGATTATTATTTTAAGCCAAGTTTCTTCTTTCATTAAAATCAAGTGTCTCTTTTTTAAAGTTACGAAAATTATATTCAAATATAAGTGAAAATATAATTTTTTTATTTAAAATTTATTATTTTAACGGGAAAAATTTTCTTTAAACTTATTTTAACTATGGAGTTATTCAATTGTCCTATTTAAATTTTGAAACTATACAATTCTACAGAGTCCACAATTAAAATAATCTAAATTGAATATTTTTTTAAAGCATTGACTCAACAGTTAATTTGTATCCTCGATTTACTATTCATTTATAATATCGCTTAATCGTTCTTTGATAATTGATGGTTAATTAATTTGCGATGATAAATCCATGAAAAATTGACTCTATTTTAGATAATTGCTTTAGTTTGCCTATTGTTGAATGCTATCAGGTGTTCTATAAAATTATGGAGAATTGGGCTCTATAACATTGATTTTAATTATATTAAAATTTTAGGGAGAGCTTTAATCTTCATTAGTCATCTGCAAAGAGTCTGTTATCACAATTTCATCCTCTAAGAGTCCTTAGTATTTTTAAAAGAAATTATAAATTAATAATGATATATTACAAAAAGGGTACTTGTACTTCGAATAAAAATTATTTTCTTATAAATCATAACAAACAATACATTAGCTAAATATCTTGATACTCAGTGATCTGAGGTCGCTCAATTGTCATGATATCAGATTAAGTTTTTATTGTCTCATAATTTTGAGTTGGTTATAAATTTTAATTAAGAGCATTTTATTTTATTCTTACGCTTGATTAACCATATTAACTTTATGAAGTGTTGATACTTTCATGCAAACTTTTGTTTAAGAATTAAGGGAGAGGCTCAATATAAAAAAAAATTTTGTACATAAAAATATCAATTGTTTCATAGTTAAAAGATTAGAATTATTTGCCTTAATTTTCATCATTAAAAGACTCAATTTTTTCTTAATTATAAGCCTCATCACTATGATCAATTTTTTAAAGTGTGAGAGGGGAAAAACGAATTATATAACTAAATAATTTCTTATAACAAAACAGTTTAATAAATCTTTAATTTTAAATTGATAACTTGTTTAAAGTAGTTATCAAATTAAGTTTTAAATGCACTATTAAAATCTTAGATCCCTTTAATTTTATCCTCAATTCGAGATTCCTTAACCATTTCCAATATTTTATTTTAAAATTATTCCTTAGTATCCCCATATAGTGGAATTTTCATGCTTGATTGATAAATTGGATTGAGTGAAAGTGTGGACCTTCTCATATTAGGCACCCTAGTATTTCCACTTAATTCTGGTTTTAATTAAATTTCAGTAATCTAATTTTATTTTTTAGAAGTATCCATAAAATTGTCTGCATCAATTTGTACGTTATCTTGGAAATAAGTCATTTATTTTATATTTTCTTAGTTTTAAGCCATTTAATAATAGTGACTGAGAAGAGCCTTATATACTTAAATGACTTAAACTTATCTTGAAATAAAGCCTTTTTGAATCAGAGGGGATTCCTTATTTTTATGATGAATTTTCACCAGAGCTTTCATGACTTTAACTAGAGACTTAATTTTATACTATAGAAAAGCAATATGAGATTATGAATTTGATAACCTACTTTTCTAAATTTAACTCTTCTCTCTGTTGCTCTTCTCTCCAATAAAGCCTTGCTTGAAGGGAATTCTTAACAAATTTATAGAAATTTTGAAGCCTTAATCCTTAATACCTGTAGAGGACCTTCATCTTCATTATAGCTAATGAAAAATTATAGTTTCTAATTATTATTCCAAAACTTAAATTTTCTTATTATAGTATTTTTGCTAAAACTTACAAAGCTGAATATGAGGAAAAATAGTCATTTAAAATATTAGAATCACCGAAATAAGAGCCTTTACCGAACTAAAAATATTAGAATATCCCGCTTTCATTTGTGAAATAAACTTTAACCAATTAACTTTCTCATTATAAAATCTGAATTAATGTTTTATAATATCTTTTATTCCAGATTGTTTATTTATAAATTAATTCACTTTATAGCAAATTAATAAAAAAATTTTAGATGCCTAAGGAAATTTTTAAAATATAATTATTTAACTTAGGCAACTTTAATTTCTCAATTAAGTTATAAATTTACAATAAAAAATGGAAAATAATAATAAGAGATTAATCGATCACTATATATACAAATAAATTTAATTTGAATATTTGCGGTTTTAACTGTTCCCTTTAATATAAAATAAACATGCTGTGGCATTTCACCCTTCTCAAAAATTATAGGTCTGTCTTCATAATAAACATTGTATTTAGACTTCTTTTTCACAGTTCTATATATTTTTAAATTGACATACACTTAAATTTTACCCCTAAAAAACTTGAAATTTCAGGTTATTAAATATTTTTCTCCTAAAAGCTTCTTCAGTCCCATCAAATATCATATCAAATTAATCGTATAATTCTTAGAACAAAGTGTCAAAAAGCTTTAAATTAATAAGTTTATTGGATTTAATTTTACCTAATTTTAAATTCTAGGTTTCAATTCCACGAAAAATGTAGAATGTTTGATTGTATTGATAGCTTTGTTTTGATAAAACTCGAAGTAATTCTAGGTTTATAAAAAGAGTTCTTGATCTAGAATTTTCTCTTTAAATGATCGATCTAGTTGCATAAGCCACTAGTCCAGTCCTTCATCTTAGAACTCAACGAAAAATTTAAGAAATACTTTTGTATTTTAGGGATCCATAGAACTAAAACTTGCAAGAACATTGTGCAGGTTTCCCATTACATAGGCGAAAAAGCCTATTCCAATGATTTACAAAATAATTTAGAAAGCATATTCCCATATATCCACTCCCACTATTTCTCCATAACCAACTGTAGACAGAGTTGTGAAAATATAGTAGATAGAAGCTATGTAAACTTATAGCTTGAAATTAATTTCATTATTAAGTATTAAGTTGTTTTACTAAGATGGAAAACCTGATTACAATATCTCTTATTTTTCAAGCCTTACAATCCAGCCAGTTTAATCCTTTATTCCTACGTGTCCAATATATACCCACAAGCAAGCCAAAAAATGATTTACATACCCTAATATTACTAACAATCTATAAAACTTTTATAGTCCATCAAATATTCATACTTAAGCAATGAGCATATATTTTTGATCGTGTGTTTTTTAATCTGAAAAACACTTTTGTGGAATACATTTTAAACTATTTTAAATAATGATATGCTAAATTCTTATATTATAATTCACCCTCCAAAAACTTGTGCATACTACCTCAATAAAGATCAAGCACATTTTCAGAGATGATATAAATCTCGAAAGTCTTGCCAAGCGCAAAAAACAGTAATCAGGTAGGAATAAATGAAATGGTATAAGCGCGAGGAAATCAGGAATTATAAAATAATTGCTAACTTATTTAAAATAATTTTATCATTTATAAGTAAGTCCTAATTGCAATTAAAATGATAATTCTTTTTACTTTAAATAGTTTAGTTGTATATCTTTAGGTGCTTTGACCAGGCTGACATCATGATAGGACATTTTAAAAAAGTTCAAAATAAAGTCCACCCCAAAAAATACTATGGTAAAATCCAAAATTGTGAAGTCTCGTTAAACCTTAAAAATATACAATTTAAGAACAAGTTTATGTGCATTTTGATAACAAAAATGTATTAATAAATTGGAAAAAAGATTTTCTCAATTTTTAAATCTAAAAATTATTAAATATTTGATAGTATTTACTTTATTTTTTAATATGATTATAATTTATTAAACAATAAATTTTTATCAATCATTAGATTTTTTGTAACAAGTATTATGTAATATCACCACAAAATAAATGATTTGTTTAAAACATTTCTTAAATTTTATTTTTTTAGTAAATTTCATATTTAAATTACAAATTTTGAAATCGTAAATGATTAAAAGCTATTCTAAAGTATAAAGTTTAGTCAATTTCATTATCGAATACCCTATATATAATAATTTGAATATTTTGCTATAATTTTTATAGATCATTTTTTTCTATTTTTAGCAATATTTTGTGAGATATTTTGTAATCAATTTCTATTCAAAAATATTCTGAATATTACTTACATAAGTATAACATATATTATATCAATGAGTATAATTAAAGACAGAAAGTAGTTCCAATACTTTAATCTATAAAAATATATTAATTATTAAAATATTAATAAATCTTTTATTGTGTGGGTGTATCATTAATCTTTCACATCGAGTAGAAGGCTCCTCATCGGAATCCTATTTCTCATCTTCCTTGTTCACGCTTAGGAAATCGACCATTTAAAACTTCAAATTTAAATATAATTATTAAAAAGAAAACTAGTAATCACAGATGAAATTTATTAATAAAAATTTTAAAATGTAATTATATATCATTTGAATTACTAAGTATTATAAATATTTGAGAATTCAAATTTTCTTCATTCTTATATTCTAAATAAGTCGTCTCTTTTAAAAATATGAAATATAAATTTTTTAGAAAATTCATTAAATTTTTAAGTCTAATTTCAAATGATTTATTATTTTTATATAGACTCTTTAATTTCTTCCAATTTTATTAAGCGGACTTTTACCCATTTAAGTAATTTGATTCAGTTATATTAGAAATAGTGCGCTAAAGCCTAATTTTTGGCTTTGCTTCTACTCATAAATATATTTATAGAATATTTATGTTTATTTAATAAATCTCAAATCTAGAGTATTAAAACTATAATTACAAATCTTAAATTTTTAATAAAACTCTATTCTTTTGACAACAGCAAAAGATTGCTATTTTATTTAGAAAACTAAAATTTCTATTTGATATACATTTATTTTACTAAGAATTTTTCACATAGTTCATTCTAGATCCTTGTGTTTTAAATTTATTAGAATTTTATGAGTATTTTTCCTATGTTTGCTTCGATGTAAACATATTTGCTCTGTATAAAGTTTGAATAACTCCTTCTTCTCCATCTTCCTCTGGAGAACTCACTTCATAACCAGAATTATTATAATTATTAAAAATAGAAATCTTAATTAAGAAACCAAAATAAAAAATGAAAAAATTCTATAGTTATTATAGAATCGCTAAATTCATTTTCTTCTTCCTTTTGCTTAAATGCTTATTTTATTTATTCAATTTTTTAATAGGTATCCTCATCTAAAATTGAAGGTCTCCTTGAGTTAAATCAATATTTGAATTTTATACTCTTAATTAATTTATTATATATCATTTTACAATACTAATTTATTATTTATTTATTTGAATGGGACATTGATGTTTAGAGTTTAAGAATTATTTTGGGTTGGGTTTTAAAGTATATTTTATCCCAATATCGGAGATTATTTGTAAAAAAGTTCAATCTTTTCTAATTATTAATCTTAACTCTTGATAGTAAAATATAAATAAAATTCATAGTGTTAATTCTGAATTCTATTGGATGAACTTGAGTATTATACTGAGCAGTTTTATACTTTTAATCTCTCTAAAATCCATTAAAAGGCATTCTATTTTAGTTTATAGTGCCCATTATTGAAGAGAGGGGTTCTATCTCAGGTTTAATAATAATTTATATAAATTAAAGAAAATAGATTTAAAATTCAAATTTGAATTAAAATTATATTTTAAAGGTTTTGCTTTTTTGATCTAAATGTCCATGTTTCTAGGAATATTTTTGGAAATTTAAAAAGTTTACTATGATTCTTAAAAATTATAACAAATAATTATAAACTAAGATAATTCTTTTTATTTTTTAACTTTTTCTATCATTAAAAAGATCCTTTGGATACATAATTGAGGAATTTAAAATGGGAAAGTTGTATCGTTATTTAAATATCTTTATGCAGTGAATCTATGCATGCTGACCTCAGCATCTAGCACAGTCTACATATAAGTTTTGTATGATTTCATTTTCATTGAGCCTTTCCTTGGTTAGCGACAGCAGCCATTCTCTCCTTAAGTGTTTTCTCATCAATAAGGTAGTAATTCTTTATTGGTTTCAAGTTTTCGTCAAATTCATAAACAAGTGGGCAAGCAGTTGGGATATTGTACTTAATAATTTCTTGATCATTCATGCCACTCAAGTGCTTGACAATAGCTCTGAGGGAATTTCCGTGAGCTGCAACGATGACTCTTTGACCGTCGAGGATCTGTGGACAGATTTAATCGTACCAGTAAGGGAGCACTCTATCGACAGTAAGCTTCAAAGATTCTGTCTTGGGAAGGACATCTTAAGGAAGACCTGCATATCTTGGATCATGCTTTGGGTGTCTTTCATCATTCTCATCGAGTTCTGGGGGTGGGATATCATAAGATCTTCTCCATACAAGAACTTGCTCCTCACCATGCTTGGCGGCAGTCTCAGTCTTGTTTAATCCTTATAAGGCACCATAGTGTCTCTCGTTTAATCTCCAATGCTTGTGAACTGGGATATAGCTCTAACCTAACTCAGCAGCAATAGTGTTATAGGTTATAATTGCTCTTGACAAGACAGATGTGAATGCTACATCGAAACCGAAGTTGTTTTGCTTCAAGAGTTGACCAGCGAATTGAGCTTCTTTCATACCATTCTCTGTAAGGCCAACATCAGTCCAACCGGTGAATCTATTCTCCTTATTCCAGAGAGATTCTCCATGTCTTACAAAAACAACTTTGTAAACTTTTTCTCCACTTCTCTTCATTTATCCAATTATTTATAAATTATTAATGAGGTTATTAAAAGAATTATAAAATTAGTTTAATGAGTTACCAAGGAATACAGTACCTCAGTTATTAATTTAAAGCTATTAATTATAATTTAAATTAAATCTGATTTAGTGTTTGCACTTTTGATATTTACTGATCATGCAATAAAAGTACTTTACAGCTGGCAATAGGATTAAAGTTCCTCCAACCTTCAACAAGAAATCTTTAACTCCTCCCAGACCTTACATTCAAGGAGTATTTGATCAACCTTAGCTTTAAGGCTACCACTAACATCCAGAAAATCAATTCATAGCCTAACAAAACAGGAATGCTTTTGATCACAGAAATCATTATCCTCATCATTAAAACATGTATGAACCTCAACAGTTGAGTTAGCAAAAATCATACATGAACTAAAAAGCAAGCCATGATTAAGATTTTGTCTCGAACAGCTCTTATCAATACTCCACCAGATTAAATAATCATGTACACCAGAACTTCAACTATACTCCCTAAAATTTCAAACAAGTGCAATTCTAACAGGAGAAAGCTCAGAAACAACAAAAGGCTTAACCTCAAAAATTATAAAATCAACTTTTTGATGTCCCTTAAATTACTAAAAATCAAAAACAGAGATCACCAAAGAAAGCTTAAGCAGGTCTCCAGCAAGAAGTCACTGATGGTTTAAACTAAATGTAGTATCTGTAAACTCCCTCTTCCCTAATGTCTAATTTGCCAAGTATTAAATCTCAAAAGCCAAACTCACTAAAAAAATTCGAAGGAGACCAACCAAATCTTAATTAAAGCAATAATCACTTTTCCAACAAAGATTAGATTATGCTAGAGCATTCATAGCAAGAGTTTAACAATCCATCTCAAAGTCCTAAGAGAAGAGGTAGATCTCCTTCACCACGAAAGCTTTAAAATTAACCCTCTCATGATCAAGAAACTCAAAACAAGTAAGCACCTTCTAAAAAGACAAGAACTTCAAAATCAGCTGGATAAATGCCAACTCTCCTAACTAGATTTGAGTTAGGTCGTATCTTATCTTCTGGTATGATTGGAATAGTGTATGTAGCAAGAGATCGTTTTTACGCAAATCAAACTTGGAGCTCACTTTATTGCATCAAGAGAATGTACAAATCTAAGATCGTTGAAAAACATCTTATGACCTCCACTGTGAAAGAAATTGAGATACTTTTAAAAGTGCGAAAGATCAAAGGATGTATTCAACTCATCGAGTTGATTTAAAAAATTAGTATTTAAAAATGAAATTGTTTTTATTTTCTTTGATAAACAGTAAAGACTCAATTGATCTTATATTCACCTACTATCATTTTTAAAATTTACTTAATTGAAATTTCTTTTGTTAAAATAAGATTCGTTCTATGAATCGGTAAAAAATAAAATTGTATCTTAAAAATCAGCATGGTGACCTCTACAAGTACTTCAAGAATGTGTGTAAATTCAAAATGCCTGAGTCTCTAGTCTAGCATATAGTTAAGTAACTTGTGAACACCATGATTGAAATCCACAAACTCAGAATAGTTCACAGAGACATGAAGCCAGAGAACATCCTGATAAGGGAAAGAGACATGTCTGTCTTCATCACTGATTTCGGATTTGCTTTGCAAGATAACGACAATGAATTCAAGAGATATCAGAGAGTGGGAACTTTGGAATTCTATCCAATTGAGATGTTGAGCCCCTGTGATCTTGGATCGTAAAAGCATTAGAAACGTGTTTAGTAAACTTTGAATAAATAAAAATACCTTGTCTGTTGTGTTTTA
This sequence comes from Oxytricha trifallax, assembly GCA_000711775.1. Taxonomy (NCBI): domain Eukaryota; phylum Ciliophora; class Spirotrichea; order Sporadotrichida; family Oxytrichidae; genus Oxytricha; species Oxytricha trifallax. Next base: position 99,658 of record ARYC01000267.1, on the reverse strand, counting down.
GTATCCTTATGATCACAGAGTTGATATTTGGTGCATTGGAATCATAGCTTATGAATTGCTTTACTGCCGAACTCCTTTCTATTCAGGAGACAGTGAGGACCAAGATGCTGAAACTAAGAGAAGAATTCGCGCACTAGAATACACTTTCCCAAACAGGAACTACCCTGTCGCAGAGGATTTCTTCAAGAGAATCTTAACTCTTCCCAACTAAAGAGCTACTCTGAATGAATTGAAGAATCACAAATGGCTTAAAAATGCACCTCCTTATTTACCATCTGATGTAAAAGTTAAGCAAGAGGATTGCTCAAATCAAAACTAAAGATAAAAGGGTGTCAAAGAAGAGTTTAAGGGATAAGCTCCCGATAAACTAAGGTCTTTGAAGGGAATGGAAGTTAAGGTTCCTTAAATGAAGAAGGAGTACTGAAACTTTGACTAGATTTAACAGGAGAGAAAAGTAATAGGTGCATATTTTGAGAATGGTTTATAAGTATATTGCAAGTTATAAGTATTTTCAAGTTTTAAGTTTGATAATGTGATTATAAGTATATTTTGATTGATTTTAATTTTTTTTAAGAAATTATTGATTCTAGAATATTCTAATAACTTCTATTTATATTAATTAACTCTATTGGCTTTCCCAAAGCTTTGTAACTTAATTTAAATTTAAAAAGTAAACACAAAATATGGCGGACTCAAGTATGATGGCCGGTATGGGAAAAGGTGATCCAAGAGAGGTGAAATCTACAAATAAGTATAACTTAGAGAGGATTGATTTTGAATGGGCCTCTACCTCGACTGATTTGAAAGAACTCTTTAAAGCCTATGAAGCACTTAAAGAAGATGCACAATTTTAACATAAAATATTTGTTAATTAATGCTGGATTTCCCGATTTAATGAGAGCAGTAGGAAAGAGAATCGTAGAATTAGACCCAAAGCAAAGATCACGCATCTTTGAGGGAGGGAAAGCAAGTTACGAAGATGAGCAAGCTGTTGCTAAGGATTTAATAGACTTCCTAAGTGACATGTAAGTAATGGACAGTCAACTCAGTAGTGGTAAAATCGGGACTGAGGAAAATGATGACAAATTTATATTTACAAGCAAGAAAGAGTTAGCTAAAATAGATTATTTTGAGTGAAATTATTAACTAAATCAACTTTGATACATTTCTTTTATTTATATTAATTTTATTGTATTTTTAGGTACTCTACCGCATTTAAGCTGTTTTGTGGTAGAGTACCTTAATTATATTATTTATAAAAATATTTAATTTTAAATACAATGGATAAATATGAAATGTAGTTTTAACAAAAAGTAATATAGAAATTAATTTTAAATAAAAGTGAGGAATAATTTTAAAGTGTTGCTATATCAAGCAACAAGACTTAACAATATTAGATTTTATATCTTCTTAATTTTAATAATTATAATTTATAAATATAATCTTAATTTCTATATTACTTTTTATTAAAACTACATTTCATATTTATCCATTGCATTTAAAATTAAATATTTTAATAATTAATATAATTAAGGTACTCTACCACAAAACAGCTTAAATGCGGTAGAGTACCTAAAAATACAATAAAATTAATATAAATAAAAGAAATGTATCAAAGTTGATTTAGTTAATAATTTCACTCAAAATAATCTATTTTAGCTAAGTCCTTATAAAGAGATAGTGCAGCTAGATCTCTTGCCATAGAGGAGATTGAGAAAAAGAACATAGCCGAGAACGAACGTATCAAAGGTAACGAATTTATGTCTGCTAAAGAGTACCAAGAAGCGATTAAATGTTATACTAAGAGTCTCGAGTTCCTCCCTAATGTTGCTGCTACTTTTTCAAACAGAGCCTTAGCATTTCTTAGACTTAAGGAATATGCTAAAGTTATCGAAGATTCGAATAAAGCCATAGAAATCGACCCAAAGTTTATTAAGGCATATCACCGTAGAGGTAAAGCCTATCAAGCCGTGAATAAGTTAGACTTGGCAGTTAAGGATTTCCAATTCATTTTGGAAATTGAGCCTCATAACAAAGAAGCCATGAACGAACTAAAGAGCCTAAGGAAAGAGTAAGAAGGTAAGAAACCTGCCTAAAAGTAAAGAAAAACAAGCAATGAAAATGATTCATCAGCCTCTAATTAACAATAAAATATACCAACAGAAAATGGTTAATAAAAACCATTAGCTAAGGCATAAGATGAAAATAAATAACTACCTTAACAGTAAGAACCAAAGAAGTTTGTTAGAGTTGCTATTGAAGAAGAGAGTGATGAAGAGGAAGAGAAAGAATCAACTTCTACCATTAAGATTGAGAATGTTTCCGCTGATACTAAGTAAACTGATGTAAATTCAAAGAATAAGTAATAAGACACCAATTCTAAAAAAGCTGGTATTAAAAACAATAATTCATTTATGACATTGATTAATAACTTCTCAAATTGAATTAATTATTCATGATATTGAAGTAGTACAATCCAAAGAGAATGAAACATGGTGGAAGGAGCAACCAACACAACCAAATAGTTTCAAACGCATCCAAATTCAAGAGGATGAAGAAGAAGAAGAGGAAGAAACAAGACTTGCACCCACACCAGTTATTGAGAAAAAATAAACTGATCAAATTAAGACTACTAGCCCAGTTAAGACATAACAACCATAAGTTCAATAAGTGCAGCAAGATTTAGAGAGTAAGGAGAGATAGGCTGAAAAAGTTAAAGTTGAGAGTGTTTTGAAGGAAATGGATGCTATCAAGGAGAGAGCTTCTGTTGAATACAAAAAGGGTATTATAAATGTAAAGTAAATTACAATAAATGGTAAAATTAAGTTAAAAGTGCTATTTATTGGCAATTTATCATATAATATGTATGATGATGCTATTAAGATATATGAGGAGGCAGTTCAAGTTGCAGAGAAAAACATACCAAACTTGAAATATCTCAAGAAAGATTTGATTTAATCTGAAGCTTCAATCTTTAACAATATTGCTGCTTGTTACAAGCAAGGACATCACAACAAGAAAGAAGTTGAGTACTGTACTAAAGTTATCGAAAGAGCACCATATCTTTCAGATTTTTATAGAATTATGTCACTAATATTTCGCTTTTGGTAAATTAGATTTAAGCATGCTTGCTAAAGCTTACATTAGAAGAGGATATGCCTATGAGCACTTGGAAAAGTATGCAGATGCTAAGGATGACATGACTAGAGTAAGAGAGCTTTAACCTTCTAATTAAGAAGCCTCAAAAGCCCTTATCAGACTCACCAAGGCACTTTAAGATGCTAATAAAGTTGATTTGTCTGACATCGAAATCAAAATTGCCAAATTTAAGGATGCAGGTAATGCCCAATACTCACTTAAAAAGTTCAAAGAAGCTATTGAAAAGTTCACTGAAGGAGTGGAACTCTATCTCTAGTATGCAGAGCATATTAAGAAAGATAGAGACATTAAATTGAAGGTAACTCAAATCTACACCAACAGGTCTCTCTCGTATCATCAGCTTAATGATTAAATAAGAGCTTTTGAAGATGCAGAATATGTTCTTAAACAACTAGATTCAGCCAATCCAAAGGCATTGTTCAGAAAAGCAATTGCAAACAAAAGTTTCGGCAAGTTTGAAGAGAGTGTGAAAGACTTACAGACTCTATTTAAGCAAGATCCCTCAAAGAAAGACATTAAGGATGAGCTCGATGAATGCATGAAGAAGTTAGTCTAATCACAACAAGCAAAGAAAGAAAAGTAAGCAGAGGAAAAGACCAAACCATAGACTTAAACTTCTAAAATTCAAGAAATGAGCAGTACCATTAACGAGTTGAAAGAATAAGTTGAAGCCGAAGAGAAAAAAGCTCAAGAACTAAGTAGATAAGCAGAAGAAATTTAGAAAGCAATGGAGAAAACAGGAAGTTAAGAAGAGACAAAGAGCGCTCCAGCTTAACCAAAGAAGACTAAGAACCTTAACTAAGAGATTATTGACAAAGCTGCCGACATCGCCTCATAGAAGACCAGTTCAAATTTAATGAGATAAACTCTGATATTAATTTATGAATCAAACACTTAAAGAAATAAGTACTGTTAGTCTGGCATAATTATTAGGCTAGAAGTGCTTGTAATTTATTTTTTCTATTTAAGTTATATTAAGTTTAAGTACCAAAGACTGCTGCTGGACTTGAAACTGATTACAACTCCTTAAAGAAAGACTTACCCAAATTTTACCAATACATAACTAACATCCCTGCTGCCACTATTGAGCAGCTTTTCAAGACAGTTGAAATTTCTCCTGAACTATTCGCTTCCATAATGAAAGTATTCAGGGAATTCGGCTTGTCAGAGGATATCAAACAGACTGCTTAATTAATTAAGAGTCTAGCTAAAGCATCAAACTTTGACATGACACTTATGTTTATGGATAGTAAAGAAAAGAATGACTTGAAAGAAATCGTTAAGGCAGTCAAAAACTCAAGTGAAATTGAGAATACATTAGTAAAAGAGATAGTCTAGATCTACAATTTCTGAAAAATCAAGTTAAAAATAAATAGAATAGGATTATAATCAATTTACTGTATTTTATTATCATAAGTATTTCTTATCTTTTTGTTAAGTTTCATCTTAATTAGATAAAGATAGAATTTGGATTATTGGCAAGTGCTTGCTTCTAACTGTTGATCTTTTATGATTTTAATTTGTTTTGCAAATCTGTTGCTTTCTTTTGGCAAATCGGTATATGTTTCTGTGCTGGTGCAGCAGCAAATTTTCTTCCGCAAAATTCGCACTCAATTCTATCATCAGGAACTCCCTCGACTGTTTTTCCAGTTTTTGCTGATTGAATAGCAGCCCTAAACTAAGCTGAATATATCTTCCACTTATCATTTAGCTTAACATCAATTTAATAGTAAGATAATTTTGTCTAGGCAGTCTCCAAGAACTTTTGATGTTCTTCATCCATTGTTCTTTATTTTTATGTGTTGAATACTTTTCTACCCTTAATGAACACTTTTTCACAGATTACTATATGTTTTTGGAAAGCCTCCTCCATGAAACGTCTGCCACAATGGTCGCATTCTTGCCTCTCATCTCCCTCTTCTATCTTATCTCTCACAATTCTATAATCATAATTAATACAATTTTTAGGAAAAAATCTAACTTACTTCTTTCTGATCTTGAGAAGTTTACCCTATGCCAAAGTTTATTACAATTACATGCTCTACTTTTGCTACTTGGTGACTTAACAAGGATTTAAACTCATTCTAGTACTAATCAGAGGTTATTACTAATTTACAGTAGCTGTATTAATCTTTTCGCTAGTCATTTCTGCTTAATTATTTGTTGCATTAAATGGATTAGAAACTATGGTATTACTACGATGTTATTGCTTTTCCAAGAGAATTTGCTATTGCATCTTCTCTTCTATTTTTAACTACAGTTACTATTGAAAAGTCAACTCCTTTTTCTCTTCTTTTAAAGAGGGATTCATGCTTTGAGTTTGACCAAGTTTATTTTGCTTTTTATACATAGTAGTGAGACTTTGTCTCTACCGACCTGACTACTAGGGATTAATGTTATTATTAGTTGATGGCTCTAACTGAACCTCACTTTTACTGCTTATTGAAGTTTAAGCTAATATGTTTTAAATATTATTTTATTGAATCTTATGTCCAAAACTGCCTTGAAAGGATGGTTTCTTTTACTCTTAGATTTATTTCGTACTTTCAAGTAGAATCTCCTGCTCCTCTTCATTAATCTCTTCAATTTTTTGAATGAGAGTATCTGCTGATTATTAGTTCAAAGAAAGAGACCCTACTCCAAGCCTAGTTTATGAAATTTTCTTTCTTAGAGCTGGGGATGGTTAAAATTGGCCTGTGGGAGTCAACCCATGATTATTGAACATATGATTTTATGAATCTTTCTTCTCTTCCTCTTCTTATGAATTTATCAAAATTTTAATTTTAGAGGATTGCTCATTAGCGTTGAATGGGATGGAATTGTAATTTGTACTATTTTGGGAATTTTAATTTATGCTATTTTAGATGTTGTTTGACTAAAACTACATATTATTTTCAAAAGACTTTTTGTCTGGACTCGTACTTAAAGTGCTTCCCAATAGAACATCAGCTTCGCTACTCGACCTCAAATTGTTGTCCATGATATCGTTGAAATATTCTAAATGAGTTTTGTTTGAAAGTTAATTACTTTACATGTTGTAATTACCATTTTGGGATTATGAAAGGTTGTTAGTCAAATATTACTGTTTACTTAGGAATGGAGATTTAATTGGAGGTGGCTACTGCTAATGCTAATCTTACGATTAGTTTACTAAATTTTATTGTTATTACTATTGATTCTAGTACAAACCCTGTAGTTAATTGTTACTATAGTATGATTTAGACTTAGGTCTGCTGAATGAAGCAGGGAGACTGGCTAAATTTTATTGCAACTCTTTAATTTTATCTTCTAGTTTTGTGTTGTCAAAGACATTTGATCTATTTAATGAAGTCTCAGTTTTTACCTACTATTAGTCAATTTGTGATTGATTAAGCTGTTATTGTTGTTGCTGCTCATTTAACAATGGATTTACTGAAGTATATTGGGAGTGAATCTTTGTTTCTCTATTTTATTGTACTAAACTTACATGACTATTCAGAAATTAGGCACTTTAAAGTACACTTTCACCTCCACCCCTATTTTACCTTTGAAATCTGCCGAGAGCAGTTGATCCAAATTGTTTCTTATTTATTTCTGGGGAGTCTTCGAGTTCTTGTTGGTTAATGGGTGATAAGTTAACAGATTCATTCATCATAGTGTTATTCATATTTATACCCATATTACTTTGAGATTTCAAGGTTTGATTTCCTCCACTTGTTAAACGACTTTTAAAACCAAATTTTTGGTTTTAGTTTGGTATTTAATTTTAGCCATAACTTTAACCAAGCATTTTGGATTTATCTGGCGGTGGTGAGTGCATTGAGAAATTTTATGATATCTTAAAGGCTTTTTCAAGTATCTCCTCGGCATCTGGAGCAATATCAAAAGGATTTCTATCTTAAATTTATTGATTTTACTACACAGTTTACTCATTTTTGATAGGAGGCTTATTGCTTAAGATATTACTAGATTTATTTGTTAAGCTTTAGCTTAAGTTTTTTATTTATTCTGAAATTTGAGACTGCTGCTAATGAGAATGGCTCTATCCTAGTTATTAGTTGATAATTTTATTTATTCCTTGGCCCATTTATGATGGTTTAAGCTGTCCTACTGTAGATTACTATTAGGGCAGCTATTATTGAGTTTTACCATTTTGAATTTATGAAGGGTTTTATTTGTCTAAATGAGATTTATTCAATATTATCTAACTATATCTTATAAATTAATATTAATTTTTTTAATCAAGTTAATGCTGATGGCTATCTCAAAGTACTAGTTCTATTCTAAGTTACTTATCCAATTAAACTCGATGGCCTCTGCAGACCTGAGACTCTCCCATTTAAATTCTAAGTAGTATTTCCATTGTTTACTTTTGTTTAAGTCTAGGTCATCAATGGAGTGGTACTTTATCTTTCCTGTATATTGCTATATTCCTGGGTTTTTGGAGCTGACTAAAGCTTAGTTAATTATGATGTCCTAGTGAATGGAGATTAAGTTTACTATTGTTACTACATTATTATTGAGCTTTTTTATTAAGGATTTCTCTCAGTCTATGCTTGCTATTATGGTTAATGACTGTTACTGCTGTAATTTGATGGAGGCTTCATCCTAGAGTTTGAGAAATTTCTATCAGAAGTTTGCTATATATTTTAGTTCGCAATGACATTTGTACTACTAGTCTTTGGAGTTATGTCCTATTTCTGCTGTGTCTATTATTGCTAACATAAGATTTTACTAATACTGGGAATGCCATTTGTCTATTATTATTACTGCTACTATTACTTTTAAGCTTGACTCTAACTCTAAGAAAGTTTACTAATATTGCTCTATAGACTGCTGAAGCCCCCTTTCCCAATTTTAGAAATTTTACTGACCTCAGCGGTACTACTTTTATTAATGACAGGTGTCTTACTGATTGTGGTATTCGGGACAGGTTAAAGTTATACGTTTTAAGTGCTGCTTATTTGCAAATCAGTTAGCAAAAGCGGCTGCTTCTGTTAAGAATGCTTTTATGATAAATCTTAATCATATGTTGTCTATGAATAACTCTACGTTTAAGCAATCTCATGATTATTAGATGAGTTTAAGAAAAAATTTTCATTGTATGGATCATCATCATATTAATTTTAGGTATGCTATTGCTATTACTGCTCTTATTGCACTAATTATTGTGAGGGCTGCTGCAATTAAACTTAATTATTCTATGTGCTATCTTGAGGGATCTCTTGAGTATTTTCCCTTTTGACAACAGTTGGCTTCCGTAATCGAGAACCTAGCCCAATTTAGGACTGTGCTGCGATATTATTATTGTTCGAAATAATAACCCCACAAAAGTAAACAATGATTCATAAACAATTATCTAAAGCTATTATATATTCGCACAATACTCATTTCTTTTTGAAGTCTATTTTTATAGTTTTTTAGTCAATTATATTAAATTAAAAATTTATTAATTTTCTTACTTCTGCTTGTTTCATTTGCTTTTTTTAATTCTCTTAAATTTGTTTATTATTCTTAATTTTACTGAATGATGTTTGATAAAATTTTTATCTTAAGAATTTACATCAAGGAAAAAGCAAAATAAAATATAATTCTTAGTAAGAAATGAGAAATTAAAAATTATTAATAAATTACTACACTTAAAACAAAATGATCATCTCTTGACCTGGAAGAGCACTTTCTTATCACCGTTATTTTATGTTTCTTCCTTGATGTTTTTATCCTTAACATTAACACTCTATTTATTGACTTATTATTTGACTATTTTAAACCTGTCTCTAACCTCCTTAAGAGCCATCTCCTTCTCTATCTTCACCCTTTCTTCCCTCTCTTTCTCCTGCCTAATCTTCCTAGCTTCTGTAACAAACTTCTTGACTGATCTGTACTCTCGCTCCTTCTCCACCATAAACACCTTTTTATTGATCAATTCATCATCTGAGGACAGTTAATCGATTTCTCCGTCGTATTGTGGATCGCATAATTGCTATATTTGTAGTGATGTCATATCGTTTATCTCCAAACCACGCTAATTTTTAACTTCTTACTTGTAGTGTTAGTTGAAGACAGTTTTAAGATATTTCACGGATTTGTAGAGATTCTCGTTGTTTTTGGTAAGTTTGTTACGTTTATATAATAGTCTAGTCGTCTGGCAGAGTAATTTCTTGTACTTTGAGTCTAGTAAATCGTACTCCTCTTGGGTTATAGTAGTCAAATCTTTCATTATAGAATGTTATGTGGTAGCTTTAGCAATTAATTAGATTCCTTTATAAATAAATTGATAAAAATATAGTGAAAGTATTAAAAAAGTGTGGGAATATTCGAGAAAGTCGCAGCAAAAATAAATATTTAAAATAAATTAGTAATGATATGCACTTTGCAGTATAGATGATCTTTAAACTTTATGATCGACAAAAAATAAGGGCAATTACAAAGAACTTTATGAGAATGGTTTCATTTTTTACCTGGTAATTTGGTAATCTTTTTATTGGCAAGTGCTTGCAGACCTTCATATTAAATAACACTTTAGATAGAATCTAAATTATTAAATATTTAAAATTTTAATAAAAAGCAATTAATTAGTCTAACTTGACATTAATTGACTGAGACAACATTTTACTTATAAATTTCATTAATTGTTATTGACTATATCATGTTATAAAGCTTAATCCTCCATTTTTTGAGTGTCGTTGTCATCACTGTTACATTCGTTAGTGCTGCTATTTGTTTAACTTTTATTGTCTAGAGTAGAGTCATCAGCAGTCCCAGTAGCAGTTGTATTGTCAAATTTTGAACTTATGTCAAATTCTTCAATTTTAGATTAGTCTTTATCTTGGGAATTTGATTGCTTCTACTTTTTTATCATTGACTGTCTTTCCTTTTTTTCTTATTTAGAACTGCATCCAGCTATGTTAATTTTATTCTAGACTTAATGTGGCTTATTAGCAAAAGCTCCAATTAAGTTTTATTGCTACTACTGGTTTATAGAAACTCCTCCTTGAGATGGAAATTAATTGCTTGATATTGCATCATTATTTATTGAGTTACTTCCAATCATAGTCAAAGGCTTGATATTGCCACCACTACCACAAACAAGTTGCTGCATTTAAATCATGGCCTCTTCAATCTCAATAATTCTTCTTTCCTTTATCTTGCACTCCTCATATAGAGCAGTAATCATAGTGTTAAGTCTCTTAATTTGATTTTCTTGATTAATCTATTACTAACTCACTTGCCTAATCTCACTCACAGACTGGTTTGCAAAACCTCCTCCATTTCTAGCTCCGCTCTATGCGAAGGCATGACTCCTGTTAGGTGCATTTATATAAGAACTCTCAATAATTTTGCATTATTCAGCGAAAATTCCAACAAGCACACCACCATCTGGTTACTCAAGATACTTTGAATGCTTTTAAGCTAATCCCAAAAAGGTTTTTTCATCTCTGAAGTATGACGGTGTTACTGTATAATGCGAGTGTTCTTAATGTCTACGTTTCTGATAAAAAGTAATAAAACCCCAACAAAGTAGGCAGGCACTAAGTTTATGCTTAGACTCATTGTTATTGACTTCTATTTTCTTGATAAAAGCACGGAATTCTGGTGAGTCAAGTGTAACCACTCTATATTCATCATCTGGTACAGGTTGATGTGCTGGCTACATTTTTTGCTAATTGTATAAATCAACGAGACTGTGCTGCATTGAAATGTTATTAGCATTTTAATGACTCTAAAAAGTGTTTCCGACTGTGCTTACCAGGGGTCTATAATTATGTTAATTACATAAGTTATACTTACCCTGACTGAGAATATCCATTAAACATGTTCAAGTTACTACCTAAGTTTGTAATTTCGATATGAATAGTATGTAAGTGTGTAAGTGCAATTTAATAATTTAAGCTTCCCTTAGTTGTCCAATATTTTAATTTTACACTTTTAATTATTAAATATTTACCAAAGAAAAGATGGGTTCATTGCAATAATTAATAACTAATATTGAGCTTAATTTCCACACCCTAATAATATTTAACATTTTAAATGTGTCCAACCTGAAGGGATGAGAGGGTGTCGTTTAATGAACAAGAATGAACTTTTGATACAACGACTTCTAAATTTATTTAATAATTATGATTTTTATACAAACTCCTACTAAAGATCGATAATAAATATATCAACAATCTTTTACATAAGAGTTAATAGAATTATTATTTAATAATAAAGGACTGTTCTTTGTTAATTAGAAACTAATGTTTAATTTTGATATTTATAATAAATATTCCCTTAAATTAATTATTTTTCTTAAGAGTTGTTTTATATAATTTAATAAGTAGGATAATTATTGGGTATAAAAACAGGCCTAATCAGGAATTTATATGGATAAATTTTAATTGTAAATAAGGTAAAAAATGGAGATTTTATTTTAATTACTAAAAAATTATCTATTTTAAGCTTGCTATAGTAATATTTAAACTGACTGGAAAATCTAAAAAACTCGACCTGATTGCTTAAAAGATATTTATTTTCTTATTGTACATTTATTTTTTCAATTCCATTTTTTTTATTTGTGCTCTGACAACAATAAATATTAATCAGCATTTAATTTAATTTAAGTACAATCTATGATGCTCTATCTACAAATAAAATTATAAATAATATTTTGCTAATGTCGTTAGTTAATTGCAGATTCTTAGTAAACTTAATATTAACTTCACTTTATTGATTTCTTTTATAGTACTTTTAATTAATTTTTATGATTATAATTGAATTAATCATAAAATATATTCAAAAGCATATAATTTTTTTTATATTACTTATTTAAATGTCTAATAATAAATTTCTGAATTACTAATTGCATAGCAAGAATAAAATAAGTTATTAAGTTTGCCCACATAAAAAATGATTTTTTTATAAATAAATTGAAGTTTTCATTTGAAAATAAAAGAAATTTTTTATTTCTAATTGTTAACAAATAATTTTCCACTAAAACTTCCCTCCTTAATAATTTCTTATTTTTCATTTGTTATAATGTATTTTAATTTATATAATTTCTTTAATACAAATTATCGTAAAAGGTTTAGAAATTTATATTTTAGATAAATCATTGATATTTTATCTCTCTTTTCATATTAAATCACTTAGTTCCACTATTTATTTACAGAGAGGGCACTACAATTTAATTTTTAGCCATACATCAAGGCAGTTTGAGTGGTATTTGTGAGTACATTTCAATTACTTGAACATGCAACCAGATTACAAGTCATCCATGCAAATTGAGCAAGTTAATGATTCTTTACAATCTTCATTTTCGTATATAAGGGAAGACTTTAAAATTATATGTTAGAAATAAAGGAAATTGTTATAAAATTTTACAATTATATAATTCTCGAAATAAAATTATTAAAAAAATAAAGTAATTAAAAATATTTATCTATAAAGTTAAAGTACGAATAAAATAAAATTATTTCACAGTCAATAACTTAATTTATTAAATAAAGTTTTAGTTTTATATTATTTAGTAGATTTAAATGCATTAATTATTTAATTTTATTTTAAAACATTTAAATATCTAAACTATAAAGGTAAATTAATTGATATCAATAATCTAATTTTATTATAAAAATTGCCAAAGAATTATAAGATCATGTTTACAGTAATTAAAAAAAAATTAATTCAAGATAATTTGAATGAATAAATATTATTGAGGCAATTATAAATAATGAAACTCCCTATTTACATCCATATTTTAGTCTAAACATTATAATTATTTTGCTATGTGCTATTAATTGAATAACTTTAGTATTAACCAAATATAAGTGAAGGATACGAGGCTATGATAGCAGCTAGAGACATATAACAATTTATTAGGAAATCTTGGAAACCTAACCTCCGCTCCTCTTCCTCAATCTAATAACTTTACTTCCGAAGTTATTCAACTTCCTCCCAAAACGCATCATCCAATTCAAAATCTCCAAAAGCCTCATTTAACCGCTAACTTAATATTAACATTTAAGCTCTTTCTTCCTCTATTTCTTATTAAGAGATTTAGATATTCGGTTATTCTTATACCAATTAAAAGAATCTTTATCTATAGAGGTCAAATTTAAAATCTCAAATCTTTAATAGTTAGGAATGGAAAATCTTATTAAAAAATTATATTATATTCAGCAAATTTGAAGAGAGCAAATAATTTTTAAAATTCAATTTGAGAGAATAAAATTATGAATATTTTACGATAAAATAGTTTAATTATTATATTTTTGACTTTTGAAATAATTTCAAACTTAACATATAATATTTTATCAAATAAATCAAGGATTACATTTAAATTCTATTTAAGTGTCTAATAATTTCACTTAAATATAAATTGGTTTAAATTGATTTGTATTAATAAATGTCAAATAATTACTGACATTTAATGAGAGCTCTTTAAGATCTATAAAATAATTATTAGCTATAAATTTTTATGGTGAATAATTAAAAATTTATGATATATAAATCTTTAATATAATTAATCTTAAAATACAGTCTAACAATATTTAAAGATACAGAAGGAATAGAGGTCTGAAATAGTTAATATATTAGCTATAATTTAGCCAAAATTTTGAATTTAAATTTTATATGATCTAAATAATGATATAAAAGTACTGCAATTATTTGTTTAACAATTCGTTTGTAAGTACATTATAAAATCAAATCAAATCTTTAAAGACTGAGATGCATTGTACTCTAACTTTTTTTCCATTAAAAAAAGCAATAATACTGTTAAGGGGTTTAGGATTTTCATTGATGCTCATCAAATGGCATTTACCAACTACGCATTTCTTACTATAATGATTATTATTGAATATTTTATATTTATTGCGATGAGTTACTCTCTTCCTATAATACATTCTCATTATTGGAGATGAGGACTGATTAACTTTCGAAATTTTGTTGCTCTAATGTCTCTTCTTAAATAAGTATGAGTGATTATAAGTCTTGCAAAGATTTTTACTCTTCAACGTTTTATTCTTATTCATTTGATTTGTTTGAGGTAAATTAATAAATAAAGGGAGAGAATTAATGATTTGAGTTATTATAAAAGCTTTAGAGTTAAAGTACATAAGACAACTAACTAATTGATTATCTTATCCATTTTATGAAAAGTAATTAAATTGTGTTAAGTCATAGGCCTTTTTAAGTAACTGTATACTACTTCTCCACTCAAATAATCCTCTAGAACATGAATCTAAGTACTCTTGATAATCTTTCATACTTTTATACTAATACTTTTCGCATTAAAGCCCAGAGTATCTATCATTAAACTTGATGAAATTCATCTCCATACATTACTAATCAAATGAGGTTTTTTCAGTAATTTTATCTTAAAAATTACTATTGTCTATAAAATCTTATTGAATTGGAGATATATTGCCATTCATTTTATTTTATTCATGAACAATGTTTATATCCATTTTCTTTAATTATTTTATAAAATAAATTATGAGATTATATTTTAAGATCCTCTTATCTTCAAAATAATAACTTTAAAAGAAATCTTAATTAATTTTTTTTATATTAATCTTGATTCATATATAATTGCTTTTTATATTACTCTTTCTTTATATAAACTAATAATTATAAATTAATTATAGTTTACAAAATTTAATCTAATTAATAAGGAGTCTTATTAAAAAATAAGAGAAACTAAAATCATTTATTGAATCTTTTTCGAATTTATAAATGATAAATATATATATATATATAAAAAATGGAAAAGTGGCTAAATAATTAATAAATATTTAATTAAATGTAAATTTTCCCAATTATACAATTAATTATGAATTTTTATTTTTTAAAAAAAACGCAGTAAAGGAAATTAAAAACAATGTTTGTAATATATAAACCAATTTTTTACAATAATCACAAAGTAATATTTCAGTGGTACCTCTTCAACACACCACAAATTCTCTTATTTTCAATATCAAATCAAGCATCTTTCTGTCAAAAATCATGAGGGAAAATCGAAAATAGATTTATGTAATTCTCTGGAATGATACGGCCACAGAAGTCATGAAAAAATCTCTTGCTTCTAACTCTCGATTATTAATCTGGATGATTTTACCTACAGTATCTCCAAAAAATGAGAATAATTTAAAATTAGATTTCGAAATGTATTACTTTATTTTAGAATGCAGAAAAATAAAATATGTAACTACTCCGCATCATAAAATGCAATATTTATACTATTTCCCTGTTATGCTTATTTTATCAACACCTTTTCCATTGTTGCCAGACAAATCTATATCAATTAGCTATTCTTTGTGAGTGGAGAACAGCCACAGCAAGTGAGGAGAGTAAAAAAAAAGCCTTATAATAAAAATTGAATGGCAATTCTACACATAGAAAGAATTAGTATATAAATATTTTCTATTCTAAATATTGTAACATTTTTATTGGATAATATTGGGTATCATTAATCTAAAAAATTTGTAATTAATATCAATAAATTATCAATTTTGATTTTAACAATCTAGAAGTTATATTTACTTCATTAATTTATCTTACTATTCAAGTAATTTATATATGATCCATAGGAGTTTTTCTCAATCAATCAATCATTCATTCTTCTTCAAATTAAGTAACTTGTCTTTTGCACAGTGGACATTGTAATTTATGAATAAGCCAGCCATCAATACAATTAGAGTGATATTTGTGATTACATCTCAGTTACTTAAATAAACAACCAAATCTTAGATCTTCAATGCAAATTGAACAAGTCTGTGATTCGGTCCCTTCAATTTAGTAGAATAAAAGGGAAAGTTATTTTTTTATTTTTTTCATTTATAAATGAAATTTTAAGTTTATAAATTATAATTTGTGAATTTTTCTATATTATAGGTCTTGTTTTTTTATTAATTAATAATTTACTATTAAAAAAATTTACTAATATTTTATTTACTATTGTTATACAAGATAAAAATTTTTATGATGAATTTTATTTTATAATAGATTATTAATGAATCAAAAATAAAATTATAAATTCTTTAAAGTTATCGAAACTTGAGAATCAAGGATTTTGATGTATTTAAATTATTAATCTGTATGTATTACAATTATTTATTAAAATCAATAAATTCAATCCAAAATATTTGGGATAATACCAATAATTTTTTTTAAAAATAATAATGTTTATCAATAATTATTTTAATAATCACATAAATATAAGTGAAGGTATTGAGATGATAATAGATTGTTTTAATTCCTCTTAATTATCACTGTCATATCTGAATTATGATAAATCTTATATTTCTACTAATCTAAATTCTTCATATTGCAATTCTGCTTAGTCTTGATTTTCAGTATGCTCATCATACTCTTCCTCCTCTCTTTAAAGTTAAATGAAAGTGTCTGATTAAATTGATGAATGAGGCTCGGAGTAATCAAAACTTATTAATAAATTAATTAATATTTTATAAATAACGATTTTATTTTTTATATAATTTTATCTTTATATTGCGATGTTGTGCAAGCTAATAACTAAAGGAACTTACATTCTATATTGTTAGTATATATAATTTTCTCCTCATTTTTTACTCTAAATAATTGTAATTTTTGATAATCTTGTTTATCTAGTAAAGGTTATTTTAGTATAAATTTTTTTTTAATATAGAGTTAACTATATTGTTTAAAGTATATCCCTTTATAAAAATGGTTAATTGTCTTATGATGGGATTATTATAAGAAAATCTGCTATATTTCATTGATTTTTTTATATATTATTTATTGCTTAAGTATTATAGTGCTATATGTATGTTAAACATCTTATAATCGATAATCATTATAGTTTTTTTTTATATATATATTTTCTGATCATTTTAATTACTGATAATAAATAAATTAAGTTGAGTATACTATTTTTTAAAGATTTTTTTAAATTAATTATCAAAAATAGGCAAATAATAATTTTATGCGAAACTTTTTTATAAAATTAAAAATATATTGATAATAAATGTTTTATAATAGTTCATCTGCCTTCCAAGGCAATATTACACATTTTTATAATTGATTTTTAATTTTTTTATATTTTTTTAGAGTAAAATTAAAAAAAAATTTGCTCATTTACAATAATTTTATGTAGGTTTGCTCTATATTCCACCTAGATATTTTAATGCTAAAATGATTGAAATTAAATTTACTAATATACTTAATATAAAGAAATTATATGGAAGGTTTTTATAAGAGACGCTAAATTAAGTTCGAAGTTGTAAAATTCAAAATATAAATATATAGTGTCACTTAAACTTTATGAAAAACACTTCATTTACTAAAATAATATAATTTTGATTTAGCAAATGCTAGAGTTAATATTTAAAAAGTAAATTAAAACTCATATATTTGAATTATATAACTTTCTTATTTAAGCTCTCTAAAAATACTTTCATAACAGTTTTTCCTTTTTTAAAATAACAAGTAAATTATGGAAAAAATAATAAAAGTCTAAGGATAGATAATTAAATCAAATATTTAAAATAATTAATAATTTTCAATATACCTATAAATTAAGTAGATTTTGGTTTTTAATACTCTAATTTTTCTTAATATTGCATATATTCCTCATAATATTACTGTTGTTGCCTTTCAAGATTACTAGTAGATTCTAATCTTGCTTATTATTCTTCATAAAATTGTATTTACTCGGCTTCATGTTACCAAACTTCCTCCTACCATTAAATAAAACTTGTAGTAAATTCCATTAATAAAAATAATTAAATGTATAAATAGAACCAGAAAGAATTTTTATATTAATAAATAGTTATTTTTTTCTAGGCAACTATAATATATTATATATGGACTTAATATAACATTTACAAAGTATGGTATAATTTTCTAGTATGGCTTAATAATCTTAGTTATACATTAAATTTGATGTTTAAGTTTTCTTTAAAATATTTATTCTAGTATTCTAATATAATCTTTATTAATTTGCTGTTAAAACACAAAAGTATATATTGAGTCATGGATTTTATCTGATTTTTACTCTTCATCATATTATTAATGCAGCACTTCATTATATTCTTCCTCCTGCCTTCTTTAATGACTAGAAGTATCAGATTGGTATTAATCTGGATCAAATTGTTCATCAAATGCCTAGTCTATCTCAGAGTAGTCCTCTTCATATTGATTTATATCTGGTTGTTCAGATATAGGAGCTGAATCATCATACAAGTTTAATTCAAATATGTTTTGATTAGTGTAGGTATATTCATCAGGTTCGTGAAACTCTAATTCCAAATCACTATCATCCTATAAGTTGTAATCTGGAGTAAAAGGTTGTTAAGTGTATTATAAACAATAAAAGGATATTTTATCATTTAGAGATATGACTTAAACTACAATATAAGTAAAGCCTTAGTTATCTTATTTGTATTAAATTTAATACTGGTTGATTCTAGGATTCTTGAATATATGATGGATGATTGATTTCCTCTTAATCATAAGACCTGCAAACTTATTCAGTGTAGCTTCTTATATCATCATTCTACATAATTTGTTCTACATAATAATCTTGCTCAACTTCATACTCTCGCTCCTCTTCATATTCAGAATTATAATCTCTGATATAATATGTACAGTACTTATCATAATCATTACCTTCCTAGTAACTAGTTTCGTTACCATCCATTTAATTTTAATAGAAATCTATCAAGTGTGGATGGTTATTATTATCAGTCTCACTGTTTTCCATTTCTTAATCAAAATCCATGTCATTGTGTTCTAAGCACTCTTCTATGTCTTTGAGAGTCAAATTTCTGTTATAATCATTGGAGTTATTCAGAGCATCTTCTTAGTGATTATCAGAATTGTGAATATAAATATCCCGTTCTTTAGTTATAATAATTTATTCCATTTTTATAAAGAATTAATAAATTCATAATTAATTTGTTCTAAATTTTTGGGAAAATATATAATTTATAAATCATAGTTATTTCAATCTTAAAATGTAAGTATCTTAGTGTGGTATTAATTTATAAAAATAATAAAAATATGATAGTTATAGATTGTTATTACTCCTAGAATCATACATGCCTATTTTTTACAAGACATTTAAGATTAATATCATTCTTCATAATTTTGTGACTTCTTTCTTACAAAGTGGACATTGAAGTTTGGTTTTTAGCCACTCATCGATGCAATTAGAGTGATATTTGAGGGGTTAATTTCCTAGTATCGAAGAAGTTTTTTCTTTTTGAAAAATTTTAATGTGTAATTTTTCAAATTTATAATAAAATTGGCAATAAAATATTATTTTGAAAAATTACTGACTATTTAAGGGTATATTTGTAGCTACTAAGATCTTTAAAAATTAATATTTATTGTTTTAACACTATATGCATAAAAAAATTAAAATAAATTTAGATATAGTTTAATTTAAATTAAGCAATATTGTTTAGCATAAACATGAATGCTAATAGATAAAATTTTAATGATTATAATAAAAGAATTTACGATATATTAATGTCGTTTCAAATGGAAATTTGATTTGTCTAAATTCAATATTTATTCGAGAAAAATTCTGTAAATAATAATAAATTTATAGGCAAAATAATTTCTCCCCTTCAATATTTGTGAGAACACTTGAGAATTTTGAAAATACAACCAGATTTAAGATCATCAATGCAAACTGCACAAGTCACTGTTTCAACATTGTTCACATTAGAATTATATATCTGTGAGGGGTAAGAGTTAATAATTGAGAGTGAATTTTTATCAGAAATTGCATTTGGGTTGTAGTAATACTCATCATCATAAATGGAGTCATCAAAAGAATCTTAATTTTCTGAGAAATCATCATAGTCCTCTTGTATAAGTTGGAGCTACATCAATTAGCTAAAAGTGTCTTGTTATTGTTATTATTGCTGTAAAACAGACTAAAATTCTATGTTCTATTAAGTACCTTAAATAGCACCTTCATAGTAGTAGTCTTCTTCATCAGAATCACATGCACCATTATCTTGGAATTATAGGTTTTAGTTTAATACCCCATTATCTTAGATTTATTATGTGTTATAAGGTATTTGAATCATCTCTTCCTCATCATCGCTTTCTTCTACAAAATTGTCAGATTCGTCTTCCTCTTCATATGATTAATCTGAACTTGTATTTTGTTGATCAGAAGATTCCTGATTTATATTGAGATTCTCTAGTCCCAAACAATCATCCTCGGAATCTTAATCATCATTATAGAATCTGTAGCTCTAATCTTCACTTTCACTTTCATCGTTATGCCAATATTCATTATCATTATCATCTTCTTTATCACTACAATTGCTTTACTACTCTTAATTATAGTAGTTCGATGAGTCATTATAATGCTAATTGTCGTAATTTTAATAAAAATTAATGTGTACTCTATTCTCGGTCTCTTCATCATTATCATGAACATAAGCAGAATGAAAATCCTAAAATTCTTCAAATCTGTCTGAATTATGGCCAAATATTTGGTTAGAATCGTCTAAATCATAATCAAAATCATCATACCCATCATCATATTCTGAATATTAATCATAATCATCATCACCATAGTCACTCATTTTGCTGATTTTACTTGTAAATTATTAATTAAATTAATTTAATATTTGTTGCACCTACATTTGATTCACTAATTTTTGAGAAATGCTATTATTATTATTCAACTTAAACAATCAATCATAGATTGAATCATTAAAACTATATAATTTACAACATGTATCGTTGTATCGCATATATCATTTAATGTTTAGGTATATCTTTCCATTATAAATTCAAATAATTTTTAGATTTTTCAATGGAAAATTTGTAGACTTTTGACTGGATTTGACTAGCTTAATCATATAAATAATAAAAACATTAAAAAAAATAATTTTAATTATTTAATATTGTAGGAATGCATTCAAAATTCGGAAATTTAATTAAATTGAATTGGTTAATTATATAAATTAGTGGTAGTTAAAGTTGGCCAATTTAAACGATCATCTTGGGCTCATTCGATGGAGTGAAATAACTCG
Source organism: Oxytricha trifallax (assembly GCA_000711775.1). Classification (NCBI taxonomy): domain Eukaryota; phylum Ciliophora; class Spirotrichea; order Sporadotrichida; family Oxytrichidae; genus Oxytricha; species Oxytricha trifallax. Next base: position 78,500 of record ARYC01000267.1, on the reverse strand, counting down.
ACTTTAATGTGAGGGTATAATTTAATGAATTTAGAGGCGTTTAATTAAAGGAAATTTATCTCGTGCCAGGGATGCGATAAAATAGTACCACCAATAATAAAGTCCAGCTAATTTTTTAATTCTCTATCAAATGAGCCCAAAATCTTTTAAATTAGCCAACTTTTACAGACACTTTTTTGAAATAGAATAATTTTAATTTAATTAAATTTCCAATTTTGAATGCATTCCAACAATATTAAATAAAATATAAATAAATTACTATGTATTATCATTAATATTAGAGGTATCTTCTTAGAGTTATAATAAATAATATTTCAGACTTGTTGCCCATCTTAAGAATCAGTATAAATTTTCATTAATGCTAATCTCAATTGTATTATTGTTATTTTCGCTATTCTCTTTTAATGTAAATTTTTTAAATAAAAGGAGCTCGTTTAATATTTATGGCCGGATAAATTGGCACTTACAATCAAAACACCAAAACCCCTTAGTGTGCTTTTTATGTGTTTTTGTTTGATGAGGGTAATGTTGGGGATTATGGTTTCTTTTTAATTAATTTCATTTTTTTTTGGGTTAAATTCAATGCAATTTATTATTTTCATGGTGGAGATTTTTATTCCTTCATATTTAATTATCTCAACATCTTTAAAAATGTTATGTAAAAAAAAATCCTCTAAGTAAATTTAAATGATAGTATATTTTTTGTTTGCTTTACTTTTTTAATTAAACTATCTAAATTTTAAGAAAACATCTTCTTATAATTTCCTTGAGACTCCATTTTTCGAAAGGTTTTGGTACCAATTTAGTTTTAATATTTAGTACATAGTACCAATTAGGTTTTGAACCATTTTGGAACTTTTACATTAAAACCTCATTAGATTAAAACTAGGTAATAATTAAGTATAGGTACTATTAAATTGGTATCAATTAAAATTAAACTGATTTAGTACCAGTACTAATTTAATGGAACTAAATTGATAAAAATGGAGTTCCATCTCTGAAGTTTGTTACAGCTTCTGCAAACTTTTTTCACGTATCTTTGCAGGGTTGACCTCCTATAAGATGCCCATATTTGATAGGTGTCTAAAATTGTACAGAAATTATAAATACAAAATTTCATAAATTGATTTCCATTTATAATAATTTGAAAACTATAAAAAATAACTTTGCACTATTAATCACTTTAAAATCCCTCCTTTTATGCATATTTTTAATTTAAATTTTGCAAGGCAACAAATTCTTTTTATATTGAACAAAAATAAGTGAATCGAATTTCAAAATACTTTGCAATGAAAGTTTTTAAAAATATTTGTGTTTGAATGTAAAAATTTTGAAAAGATAGATTCATCTAATCATAAAAATTAATTATGAGTGAAAACTTATGAGAAAAATGGAAAAAATGGGAAAAAATTAAAATTAAACTTATCTCTTTTTAATAAAAATACGTAATAATCTATATGTAGAAATGAGAATATATAAGTTGAGTATACAAAAGTAAGTCATAAAAAATTTCTTATTTAAATAATTAGAGTGAAAGTGATGCTTCCAAACTCAAATAAACCTAATTTTAACATTACCCTCCTAATCAATAAAAACACCTATAAAACTCATTAAAGAGTTTTTGGGTTTTGATTACTTCTTCTATCGTTATATAACATCATTTGTACTATACCATACTCTAGGTCTATTTCATGAGCCCAAATCATAATATTTAATATCATATGTACAATACCTATCATAATAATCACCTCCCTCGGAACTAGTTTCATTGTCATCGCTTTGATTTTAGTAGAAATCTATCAATTACGGATTATTATTATTATCATTTGAATTGTTTTCCATCACTTAATCAAAGTCAAGGTCATTATGTTCTAAGCAGTCTTCTATATCTTTGAGAGTCAAATTTTTATTAATATCACTGGAATCTTTGAGAGAATCTTCATAGTGACTAGCAGTTTCACTTGAATGTAAATCTCATTCATTAGTTAAAACAACTTATTCCATTTTTATAAATAATTAATGACATCTAAAATAATTTGTTGAAATTTTTGGGACAATGTATCATTTTTGTTAATCAAAGTTATTTTAATCATAAAATTTAAGTATCTTAGTGTGGTATTAATTTATAAAAATAATAAAAATATGATAGTTATTAATTGTTATTACTCTTACAATCATTCATGCTCTCTTACTTGACATTTAAGATTAATATCATTTTTCATAATTTTGTGACTTCCTTCTTACAGAGTGGGCATTGAAGTTTCGTTTTTAGCCACTCATCGATGCAATTAGAGTGATATTTGAAGAGGGGGGGGGTGAAGTTTCCTTGTCTCGAAGAAGTTTTTTTTATAGAAAAATTTTTAAAATGTAATTTTTTCAAATTTAACATAAAATTGCCAATAAAATATTATTTTGAGAAATTACTAACTATTTAAAGATATATTTTGGAGATATTCATATCTTAAAATGAATATTTATTTTTATAAGTTTATTGTATACAGAAAAGCTATAATAAATTTCGATTTAATTTAAATTAAATAATATAGTTTAGCAGAAACATGAATTTTAATAGATAAAATTTTAATGATTAATATCAAAGAATTAAGATTATATTAATACTTAATGTAAATTTCCAATGGAAATTTAATTGGTCAGAATTCAATATTTAAATAGAAGAAAAAAATTCTGTAAATAAAAATACTTTTATAGCCAAAAACTTACCCCCCTCCATATTTATGGGAACACTTGAGCATTTTAAAGATACAACCAGATTTAAAATCATCAATACAAACTGCACAGGTCACTGTCTCGATGTTATTATATTAATTTTTGTATATATTTGACGGATAGGAGTTAATTATTGAAAGTAGCTTTTCCCTTGAAATTGCATTTGGCCTGTAGTAATACTCGACATCATCAATATAATCATCTAGATTTTCTTCGTTTTCTGAGTAATCATAGTCTTGTTGCATTAACTGCATTTGAAGTAATTAGCTCAAAGTGATTTATTATTGCTCCCTTACAGACTATTATTCTATGTTCTATTAAGTACCTTAAATAGCACCCTCCTCGTAAAATTCTTCATCATCATTATTATCAGTATCATTAGTGGCTGCTACTACATTATCTTAGATTTATTAAGTGCTATAAGGCATTTGAATCATCATTTCTTGATCATCTTCGTCTTCATAATCTTCATATTCGTCCAACTCTACTTATTATTAATCTTGCTATGAAGAATCCTAAATCACAATGAGATTCTCTAGTCCCAGTCCAACATTTGAATCTAATTATCCATTAGCAAGATTTTGCTATTCATCATTAAGATCTCCATACCAACCATTCTCTTATTCAATGCTATGGTCAACCCACTATTAGTTATTACCATGCTATTAATAATCATATTCCTCACTTTCACTTTGATTATTATTGTTGTTGTTTGGATGCTTACCACTCTCACAATCACTCTCATAATAATCAAAATCAGGATTTCTATAACCATAACACTTGTGTCCATATGAATCATAGCTGCCAAAGAAGTTATCATCATCATCAACATCATAATCATCATAGCCATAATTGTTTCTTCGTAAGTAATCATCGTAATCATCATAATCCGCACCAAAGCCACTACTCATTTCGTTAGTTTTTCTTGACAAAATTGAATATAGTTGAGTAGAATTTTTGTTGCAATTTTCTAATTAATTAATTATTGTAGAAATACATTTGAATTTGGAAAATTAATTATAATTAAATTAATAATAAATCAAAATCGTGGCAGTTAAAGTTGGCCAATTTAAACGATCTTGGGCTCATTCGATAGAGAATTAAAAATTAGCTGGATTTTAATATTGGCGGTACTGTTTTATCGCATCCTTAGAGCGAGATAACTCGACTTTAAAGTTAGGGCATAATTTTATGAATTTAGAAGTATTTAATTAAAGTTGAGTTATCTCGCTCTAAGGATGCGATAAAACAGTACCGCCAATATTAAAATCCAGCTAATTTTGAATTCTCTATCGAATAAGCCCAAGATCGTTCAAATTGGCCAACTTTAACTGCCACGATTTTGATTTATTATTAATTTAATTATAATTAATTTTCCAAATGCAAATGTATTTCTACAATATTAAAATATTATTAGCTTTTTTATTGCAATTAAATTATCAATCACTGAATCAATTATTACTGCTTAATTGTTAATAAATCTCTCAATTTTAATCAGAAAATCTATTCAGATATTTACAGAAATTTTTTTGTTTCTTCTTCTTCAAAATTATGTCAATTATGCTTTTAAATAGTAATTTGATAGCACTTAGGCAATCTGTTAAGTTATAATAAACTTATAATAAATCAAATTAAATATATTAATAATTAATTACTTTTTATTATTATTTAGACTTTATAAAAGTATCTTTATGGAATCATTGCTTAAAATTGCTTCATATTTATTGATTGTCTTAAATATCCATTTAAATTCTGTCATAATTAATGTTACTAATCTCACTTGTGTTAATGTCGTTATTAATTTTCTCTTTAGTTTCGTCCAAGGTGTCTGTTTTGTTCTCATTGCTAAGAAAAATAGCACTTTAATTATCAATCTTAGAACAAACGCTAGTTTAACTTTCTTGGGAATTAGACTGCTTCTACTTTTTAATCAATGCCTTTTTTTCTTATTTAGAACTGCATCCTGCTATGTTAATTTTATTCTGGACTTAATGTGGCTTATTAGCAAATGCTCCGATAAGGTTTTATTGCTATTGGTTCATAGAAATTTGGGTTGGAAACTGGTTATCTTGAAACGTTGAGTAACTTCCAATCATAGTCAATGGTTTGATATTGCCGTCACCACCACAAACCAGTTGCTGCATTTAAATCATGGCCTCTTCAATCTCAATAATCCTTCTCTCTTTTATCTTGCACTCCTCATAAAGAGCTGTAATCATAGTGTTAAGTCTCTTAATTTGGTTCTCTTAATTAATCTGTTATTAGCACACTTGCCTAATCTCACTCACAGACTGGTTAGCAAAACCCCCTCCATTTCTGGATCCACTTTATGCAAATGCATGACATCTATTTGGTGCATTGGTGTAAGAACTCTCAATAATCTTGCATTATTCTGCGAAAACACCAACAAGCACACCGCCATCTGGCTACTCAATATACTTTGAATGTTTTTATGCCAAGCTTAAGAATGTTTTTTCGTCTCTGAAGTATGCTGGAGTAACAATATAATGCGAGTGATTTTGATGCGTTCTTTTCTGGTAGAAAGTTATGAAACCCCAACATAGTAGGCAGGCACTAAGTTTATGCTTGGACTCATTATTTGATTATATTTTCTTTAAAAATGCTCTGAATTCTGGAGAGTCAAGTGTAACCACTCTATATTCATCATCTGGCACTGGTTAATGAGCTGGTTACATTTTTTACTGATTATATAGATCAACTAGGCTATGCTACATTGAACTGTTATTTGCATTTTAATGACTTTAAAAGTTGTTTCCCAATGTGCTTACCAGGGGTCTATAATTATTTTAATTAAATTAGTCAAACTTACTCTGACTGAGTATATCCATTAAACATGCTTAAGTAAATTGCTAATCCTAGATTTATTTGATGAATTGATAGAGTGATTGTGTTTTGTGTAATTTAATAATTTATGCTTCCCTTAAGTGTCCAAATATTTTAAATTTATAAATTCCAATTAATAAAATATTTTCCAATGAGGTGTGAGTATTTTTAATAAAATTTATTGAAATAAAAAGATAATTTTCCACCCCTAAATAATATTTAATGTTTTAAATTTTGTCCAACATGTGATGGAAGAAGATAAATTTCATGTAAGAAGAATTCAATTTCCAGGGATAATAAATATGTATTTTTTATGATTTAAAATAAGTTTAAATACAATACTAAAGTTCCCTAATAAATATTTAATTTTATATATAAATCTCTATAATTAAATTGCTCTAATATATTTATTTGCTATTATTATTATGGTATGAATTCAATTTTATCTTAAAACATTTTATTAAAGGCAATCAGGTAATAAAAATAATCCATTTAATTATATTTTTTTTCAATAAATACTATAAAATAAATTTTTTATTTTTTATGATAAAATTAAATATTTTCTGATTAATAATTTCTTGCACTTTATTCCTGTAATTTTTTTTATACTTATTAGGGAACTTTTATTGATTTACTTAATTTGTTTTTTAATCTACAATAAATAAAAAAATAAGATATATCCAGCATGTTCCTTTAATATAAAATAAGAAAAATAAATATTTGAGATAAATATTAATATTTAATTAAATTATAAATTAGTTTATTTAAATTAATTTATGATAAATAATTCTTTTTTTTTGCAAATAGTAAAGTTAAATTTTATTCATTATTTGTAATTAATTTTAAGATTAATTTTTATGTTTTATTATAGGAATTTCATCATACTCATATTTTATCTACAGTTTGTTTGCAAAGTGGGCACTGTAGTTTGATTTTAAGCCAGTCATCAATGCAATTAGAGTGAAATTTGTGAGAACATTTGAGCATTTTAAACATACATCCAGATTTAAGATCATCAATGCAAACTGCACAAGTCACTGTTTCAACATTATTCACATTAGAATTGTAAATTTGCGAGGGATAGGAGTTAATTATGGAGAGTAGCTTTTCATCAGAAATCTTGGATTCTTCTTATTATTGATAAACATTACCAAAATAATTATCTAGGGAGTCGTCCTAGTTTTCTGAATCATAAAAAGAATCGTATCCTTCATAATTTGTTTCACGGTGATCTTCTTCATTTTCATAAATATAGATTTGATTATTTTCATTAAATCTGACATTTTGTTGCAAATCCTGCATTTATTAAGAGATTGTGGGTATTTAAATCATTTGATGATTTTATTCATTTATGTATTCTTCAAATTCTTAATCAAATTCATCGCCCATTTAGGATATTTAATCAGAACTCATTTATTGGTCTTCTTCATTGATATCAAGATCCTCTGATCTTCTCTCATTATTATCATAATCATTTTCATCAATGTCATTAATTTGAAATTCATCAATATCATATCCCAAATCCATCTCAATATCCTCATCATCTGAATTTTGTTGATTTTATTCTTATAATAATTAATCACAGTCATCATCATCATTTTCTTGCTCATCAGATTCATATTGTTAACTTTATATGTAAAAATAGTTAATTTTTTGATTAAACCGCACTTTTTTATCATGAATTTTGATTTATTGCCTTTTATTTAGTTCCTATTATTCTTGATTATTTTGTGTGAAGTTGCCGAACATTTTTAAAACATTGCTCTCATAATCATTATCTAAATGACCACAATCATGCTCATAAAAATCGTTATAATCTGATTATTGAAAGTCACAGTCATAGTCATCATCGTCGCTAGTCATTTCAAATATTATATTTTTTATTATTATTATTATAAAGTAAAAAAGTATAATTATATAAAGAATATTCTTCAATTTGAATATTGAATTTTTGTAAATATAATTAGTCTATAACTCTCTTAATGATTTTATTCGAAATATAATAATTTTATACCAGGTTATTCTAAAATTGATAAATTAATTATTAAATTTAATAATTTAATATGCTATAAATTCTATTTGTTAGTATAGGATTAGTATAAACTGCTTTAAAGAAAAATAAATTTATGAAGATTAAATCTTTGATAAAGAAAGGTACGAAATCAATTTTTATTATAAAAATAATTATTCTTCAAGTAATTACTATTTATGCTTAAAATTTCTCAAATTAATAATAAAGTACTGATTGTTTACATTTAAAGATGATACTTTTTTAATAATTATTAAAAAAATAATCAATAAAATTTCATAGTAAGTTTATGATATAAATTTAGTTAATTGCCTAAACATTCCTTATTTATATGAAATTATTAATTCAAACAACCTAATCACTGTTTTTTAAAATTTTATGAATTAACATAAAATCTATATTTTTCTAAATATTAACTAATAATTAACTATTCTTATCTTTTTGTTTTAATATATTTATAATCAAACTCAAAAATATGAAAATAAATATATTTTAATTTAAAGAATTACTCTCAATATATCGGAAATATATTTACTATATCTAAAAGAAATTATGATTTCTACGAATAGAATTTGAGCATTTTTTATATCTAAATTAACTAATCATTAATTAATACAAAACAAATTAGTTTAAAATTCAAAATAAGTTACCCAAAAATATTATTAGAGAAGTTAAAATCATTTTTGAATTTTGCAATGTATAAATTTAAATTGAAGTATCAGTAAATATAAATGTTTAATATTAAAAATCATCATTTTACAATAACGGATTCTAAGAAAATAATTTATATTTATATATTTAAAATGCTATACTCAGGAAGAAACATTTACGATTCATGATATTGTTTAGATGAAATTAAGATGATCTTCAATAAATGTTAATTATTCTTTCGGTTTTTGTTATTTCAAATTTTATCTACAGTTTATTTACAAAGTGGGCATTGTAGTTTAACTTTCAGCCACTCATCGATGCAATTAGAGTGAAATTTGTGGCAACAATTTAGCATTTTAAAGATACAACCAGATATAAGATCATCAATACAGACTGCACAAGTCACTGTTTCAGCATTGTTCACATTAGGTTTGTATATCTGTGAGAGATAGGAGCTAATTATGGAGAGTAATTTCTCATCATAAATCTTATATTCTTCTTCTTGTCGATATCAATTATCAAAATAATTTAGTAGGGTGCCATCTGAATCATAAGAAGAATCTAATCCTTATCTATAATGATAATATGAACTTTCTTCACTTTCATCAGAATAATAATGATTGTGTTCTATTAATCTCACATTTTGCTGTAAATCTTATTAATTGTCCGTCGGGATCTATTGTTGATTTAAATCATTATCTTATTCTTCTAATTCATCATCAAATTAATCCTCCATTTATTATATTTAGCCTGTACTTATTTATTAGTCTTCTTCATCTATATTGAGATTTTCTGATCCTCCATCGTAATCTTCATAATCATAAATTTCATAATAAATATCATCACCTTGATTAATTTGAAATTCATCAATGTCATCTCCCAAATCCATATCAATTTCATTATCATCTAAACTTTGATTTTCTTATTCTTATTAGTCATTGAATTCCTCATCATTTTCTTGCTAATCCCTATAATCATACTCATCTATTTCCTATTATTTTTCATTGGAATAAAAATTAGTTATTAATAGACTAACTCTTTTTAATTTTCCATTCATTTGAGATTATTTATTTTGACTTAAATCCTTTAATTCTGAATAATTCTTTGAAAAATTGCCAAAAGTATAGTAATTATTGCTTCGATAATCATACTCACAAACATCATTAAATTCTGAGTGGTCATAGCCAAAGTCATCATCTTCACTAGTCATTTCAATTTATATAATTTATTATTATTATTTAAGAAGGTTTATAATTACTTGATGGGCAATCTTCAATTTGAATATTACTAATTGTGAATATAATAATAGTACATAATTTTTATATATAAAATTAAATATGGAATTTAATAAATTAATAAATTAATATATATACAGAGTTTGAAATATTTATGATGAATTTAAACCCTAAATCAATATTTCTCCATAAAATCCTAACTTTGCGTTGTTTTAATCTCTAAAATTCATGAACAATTTTCAGAGACAGTTTGCTTGTAGAGAGGACATTGAAGTTTGATTTTAAGCCATTCATCAATGCAATTGGAGTGAAATGTGTGAGAACACTTAAGAATCTTAACCAAGCAATTTGATTCAAAATCTGCAATGCAAATTGAACAAGTTTCATTGGAATTTGCGTTAATTTGGAATACTTGTGAAGTATAAGAGTTGATGACTGGGAGTAAGTTTTCATCAGGAGCTGATGGAACAGTTAAACGCAGCAGAATTTCCTAATGTTCTGTAATAATAAAGCATTAAAATAGAAAAATCTGCTTCAATAACAGAGTTTTAAGAATGATTCTCCCAGTTATCATCGTCATCGATATCATTATATTCGGATAAGCTCATAACTTCTGTTGTGAAGCTCGATTGATCATCCAAAGAGGTGTCTAGAAGCACTTACCCTTAGTCAAATACAAACTAAAAATAATTATAGTTTTATACATAGCTACTTTGATTGTCGGCATTGTTAATGCCGACATAATAATCCTATTCCCCAATACTTATAGAAATTTTTAGCTCTTCATGATTATTAGATATTTCATCATTTGTGCCATCCTGAATATTGACCAATGAATCACCGATATTCACAGCCCTTTCTTGAATATATTCTTATTAATTGTAATGTTTCTCTAACAATTCTAACTATAATTTGTCTAAAAATTTCCAGATGTGAACTCTATCGTGAGTTTAAGCGTTATTTTAGATGATAGTGTCACTCTGATATGAGTTTGCTTAGAAGCCATCATTTTCCTAATTATTCATTTTTTTGTATCTTTAAGTATGATTAATATAAATATTATTTGATATAATAAATAAATTGAAAGAATCTGTATTATTTTAACTTTACCTATTTTTATTTCAAGAATTGAAGAATATTTCTTTGAAATTCTTTAGTGCTTTAAAAATAAGAATGAATTAAGATTAATATGATTTATTTCAAATTATGTTAAAGCAATAAAACCAAACTAAAATAACAGGTAAATTTGTTATTAATGTTAAGTTTTTAGTAAATTTTTAAGATTATTAGTGCTAGTTTGATTCGAATTTCTCCCTTAGTATTCAAAGAATTTTAATCTATTTAATCATACAATTATTCTTGCCATTTGACATAGCATCATGTGAAACTGATTTCAAACAGTGACGTCCTTCTTGCAGAGAGGGCATTGCAATTTGATTTTGAGCCAGTCGTTGATGCATTTGGGATGAAACTTGTGGCCGCATTGCAAACCCTTGGCCATGCTGCCCACCTTCAGGACATCAATGCAGACTGCACAGTTGACTGACTCAGTGCCTTCTTCAGGTTCATACTTAAATGACTGGTAGGAGTTTATGATGGCTCTGATTTCTTCCTCGGACATCTTGGGCTCCTCATCTTCATCATCGTAGTATTGCTGTTGTTGTTGCTGCTGAGCTCCGTATTCTTCTTAGTCGTCTTCGAAGTCCTCTTCATTCTAGTCATCTTAGTGGTAATTGCTAAATGTGAAGTTGGTGCCTCCTGATGGGCTTCTAAAATAAATGTTGATTAATCATAAATTTAAAGTGGATTTTTTATGAAGAGAAATTTCGAAAGTAAAGTGAGAAGGTAGGTTTAGAAGCAGCAGTTTGTGTGTTTTTTATTATCATTGTGAGTTTAAATATAGTGAGCCGTTGTTAATTTCTACAAAATACCTGTTTTTATTTAGAATATTTCTAAGAACTAAGATGTACTTGCTTTTAATGACTCAAATGAGAGTGGAGTTTCTCTTATCAATTCCCACAAAAGATTGATTATAATTGTTGTTTTTATATAAATTAGTTAAAGTTTTTTATGTAACTTCCACATTAATGTATACTCTTTTACCTACCCTCTCCTCTCTATTTCATTAGAAACCCCAAATAGCTTATTTTTATCGAATAATAATTGTTCTCATTTGGAATTTACTTACTGATAATTTTGTCCGTTGTTAGCTCCCATAAAGTTCATCTGAATGTTAGGGCCAATGTTGAAAACCCCTGGTTGAGCTCCTGGTTAACTTATGTTGCCAAGCATGTTTGGCAAATTGTTTAACAAACTCATGATAGAGGGATCCATCCCTGGGATACTTGGCATATTGTTAACAAAAGCGAAGGGATTTTATTGTTGCTGCTGACTTTGGTGATGGTGATGATGTCCATGGTTGAGTCCGTGATGGTGGTGATGTTACTGTTAATTAGTTTAGGTTCTGTGGTTTTGAGGTTGATGTTAACTACTAGCTGTGCTATGTTACGAGTGAGCTTCAGATGGACGAGACTGTTGATGGTGATGATGAACGTGCTACTAATCTAACATAAGAATTATCAGTAAAATATTCAAATGGCTTACTATGAGTGGTGGCATTTTGGTGAACTCTAGCTGCTCTGTGGCCATTTGCTGCATGTTAATTATGAGGATGGTTTTAAGGCTGATGATGTTAGGGTTGAGAACCATGTGCTTGATTTTGCCTATTTTGATTCTACCTTCTTTAGTCAATCTCATACTGCTTCAACTCTTCTGCATCGCCTTAGTTACCATCGTCATCTTCATCATCGTTATCTGATGAATCATCATCATGATCGCTGTCTGAATCATTAACAAAATGATTTGATTTAAAAGCAAAATTGAACTTTTCCTAGAATTTTGAGAATTTCTTATTGAACTTTGAGAACTTTAAATTAAATTATATGAAATCATCTTGATCATCGTCGTCATCATCGCTATCATCATCTTCCATCTGAACATCTCTTCCACCTATATAAACTCTCATTATAAATCTATATTCATCAGATTTTTTCCCTAAAACCCCCAATTCCCTTCAAATTATCATGTTCTAACTTACCATTACCAGGTTAGTGTTAATGATGAGGCTAATTTTACTGCTGTTGCTGTTGATTACCAATCTGGCAATTCTGGAAAGTGTTGTTGATGCCCTTGTTGTTGATGTTTACGATTTGTAAATTCTAGAATTTGTTGTTGTGACCTGTCACCGTCAGGTTGTCTACTTTCAAATTCTGAGTAATGTTGTTGTGTCCACTCACCATCAGATTCACAAAATAATTAATAAATAATACGAAATAGCAAAGATATCATTTTTATAAAGAGGAAATGCTCAAATGTATTTTTTATCATTACCTAAATATTTAGAATAATATTTTGTGATTGTGGACCCTGGGAATAAAGTTTGGCTCTTGTGGAGCATTGGCTTGTTGACTATTATAGAAAGTTTTATTGTTGTGACCATTATTGCTAGAAATTATTCTTTTATTTAGTAATTCATTTCTATACAGCAATTAATCTCTCCCTACTACCAATTAATACAAATCACCATAAATAATAATTTCTAATTTCCACAATAAGATTCAAATTGTAGACACGAGCCTAGATGAAAAGTTTGTTGTTGTGTCCATTGACGAGGAAGTTCTGCTGCTCTCCCACGATGCGTTTGTTCTAATTGTGATTGTTCATAATGTTCTGTCCTATCTCGCCTATACATCAAATTGTTATTCTTCTTAACTCAAATCATTCAAAAAGACAGATCAAAAGTCAAGCAAGGAAATTATTGATGATGATATGCAATTAAGGGGTTTTGATAATTTTAAGAGAAATTTAAAAGTCAAGAGAGTGTAGTGAAGATGTTTTAAGAGTGATACTTACCAGGATTATGTTGATGGTGATGGTGGTGATGATGATTATAAAAAACACAAAAATATATCATGAATATTGGGATTACAAATCATTATGTTTAGAATTTATATATAAAATCTCAAATTTTCTTAAAAGAATCCCTAATATTATCTTCTATATCTAAGTAAAACCCTCTTTTTTATTTAAAAAAAATATAATTAATAAAAATTTGACTAATTATAACTAACTAAGAGTGATGATGATTATTTGCACTCATGATAGTTTTTAATTATTGAATTTAATTAATTATAAATCTGATTAAATGAACCAATAATTTAGTATACTTTTATACTTTTTACTATATTAAGTTCTTGTAATTTCAATATTCAAACTTATTGGCCCATTTATTATACCTATAATTAACCTGTATAAGTATATATTTATAATAATTTAAATTAAATTTTTATATCCAACCCTAAAAACATAAGCTATATTTTGTGAATTTACTATTATTTCTTATTATCTGTTCTGATTTTTGCCAATGAATCATATTTTTAAGATACACGTAAATTCAATTAAAAATATCTGTTTTTAAAGCAAATTAAAGATGCAATATCCGTATATCGCAACAATTCAGCACCCTACCATATTCACAAAGGCCTTCTCTGCTAATATATCACAGCCATATTAGCAGGATGTTAGTGTGAGAAGCAACCTAGTCCTGTAGTACCAGAATGAACTACACATTTATGAAATTAATCATGATTAAGGGGAATTGTAAGAGAAATAAAGTGCTTCTCAAGCCAACCAATCTTTAATAAATAAAAATTTATTGAAATTTTTACTTTAAAAAATTATAATTTTTAAAACAAATCTTAAAGATTAGCAAATCCAGAATTAGATCAAAATTAAGCATAAAGCAAAATCCAAGAATTTAGCAAATAAAACAAAGATGACTAAGTATACAAACTCATTTGTAAGCAGCCAATCTACTTGAAGATAATAACAGTAAAGAGATTGAAGCCAACCCATCAAAACTTAACTGAAAATATGATTGTGGATGAGTAATATAGAATGGAAAATGGATAAAATCATTCTTTAGAAAGTAAATTTGATTCGTTGTTTGTAATGACAAGTGATTTGAAGATGCACATAATGAGATATAGTCAGAGTTAGAAAGAATTAGAGATTGTGTCTAGTTTCTAGCTTGATATGGGAAAAGGCGGCAAGAAATTTGAAGAAGTTACCTATATAACTCATATTATAAATATTTAAATTATATGCCCAAAGCACTTTTTAGTCAGAGCAATTTTCTCATTAAATTTTATATGCTAAAATTAAATAACTTATGATGAGATAAACATGAACGTCATAGTCATATTTTAGAGCAATTACGCAATGATTGTGGACCTAGAATTAAACCAGGATAATATTCTAGAAATCTCTAATTATACTGTTACTGAACTTTCAATCTATAATTATGTAAAAATCAAGAAACTACGCATATAGTAGGATCAGAAAAATGTTGAAAGATCTACAAATAGACTTTTCATTGCTATTTTGTATGATGGAATCCAGACTGAAAATTAAGATTAAAGTGAAGAGAGTAAAAATACACGTAATTTCAACAATACCTAAAGAGATGAATTTCAACCAAGACTTTGCTTATATTCCATAAACTCAAGTGAAGAATAAGAAGGTTTAAGCCAGTAGACAAAGTCCATAGACTTAACCTATACTATACCACTTACTCGTAAAGGATCAGTTGACATGATAAATGACATAGTCTTTACAAACTTCGCTTTTAGTCAGGAATTTTAGTAGTTCATGTTCTTTGGTTAAACGGGTTTATGGGTATATGATTTGAACTTCGAGAAAATTTTCAATTCAAATGATGATAATTTTACTAAGTTCGTACCGCTTGTGGACTAAGTTTCTGAGCTTATCTGGTTGAATAAAAATAAATTAGTTTTATACAGCCAGGAAAATTCCGGCCTTAAAGTTATAAAGATGCATGGAAAATCTTAAATAGGAATCGAGTACCCATCATTCTAAGAAGAATATGAAAATTCATCTTTTAATAACTATGATAAACTTATAAAACTGGGGAAAGGCTTACTATTTTTGCCTTCAACTGATTTCAATCATGTATTTGTGTCCTTAAAGAGTAATAAAATGACTTTAAAAGATGAAATCCTAAATTATGGAAGTATAACGGAGACAAAAACTTTCTCAGATGGAAGCAAATTTGTTCTTTATCATTTAAATTACTTATATTTTATTGCATGTCATATTTATAAAAAGGATCTTAAGGTGGAAGTAGAATATACCAATTTCAAAATAAACTTTAGATTACTCCCAAGAGACTCTTTGAATTACCTGATGATCTTGAGATTGTGAAGATCTAACAAAATGAAAATTAAATTTTGGAAATCACCTTGAATGATGGCTAATCCAACCACATAGTTTAAATAGATGAAAATGGCCATTTCAATCTTAAAGAATCTAATAATGTAAATGTGATCAATTCAAGGATCATAGAAGATAATGTTGAAATTAAGGTTTATGAGAGTAAAATTACAAGAGCGTGTCCTGCTAATCACTTTAAGGAGTTGTTTTTTAATAACGCTGAAATAATAACATCAGCTATTTCGTAGATCTATACTGTATTAACAACGAAAGATAAATATTTGTAGCTCATTAGAAACTCTAATTTAGAAGTGGTTTAAAGAGTCAAATTGGAAAAAGATCTTGAAATTCATTATTTCTCGCATTAAAGAGAATTGGGATTTTAATACGATAATAAATATATTGAATATACTAAATGCAGATAATGTCTAATTTTGATGATTTTAATATAAAAAATATATTAAGAATAAATTTCAGAGGGATTGAATATTTACCTTTAATAAGATCTAAAAATTATTTGGATTTTATAACGTAAAAACTTTAACTTCATCTTAAATTAAATTCATTAATTTTATTTTATTAAAAATAAAATATAATATTTCTATTCATCACTACTATTTTTACAATAGCTAGTAATTCAAGACATAGATATTGATCTGTCAATTTGTGCAATCCAATATTGGAACGAGTCTAAAATCGAGCTTTTTAAACTCCCAAATTTAATACAACCCCTTCACACTTTTGATTTGTAGGATATTAGCACATTTCAATCTATCTAGATAGATCGCTTAGACTTACTTACTTTGTAGAAATAAAACTACATGTTTGTATCACTATCTAATGGGTACATGTTTATTTTCAATTTATACCCCTAAATCATTAAGAACCTACTGACTTTCAACCTAGACCCAAAATTAATGCTAAGATTAAATAGAATTTTTAAAGTAGGAAGCTATATATACGAGATAAGTAAATTAAGTGAGGACTCTTTGATGGTTTGTAGCGATATATCTATACTATTAAGTGTCGATTAAAATAGCAGATCCAAGTCTTTTGTGAAGTAAAATTTGCAAGTTATCTTTGACGATGGGCTTGTGAGTCAGACGACTTCATCTTTTGAACTATGCCAAGTGATTAATTAAAGCGAAGTTGCTTTAAAAGTAGGCTCAAATGTTATGATTTGCAGTTTTTAAGATTTGTGCGCAAGCGGCAGGAGTTTATTGAATGAGAAGTATTTCACTACTTCTATGATTTAGAAATTTGATTATGTCCCATAACTTGGATTGCTCTTAACAAATGAATTCGATTCATTCGACTTGGACAACTATAAAGATTAATATTAAACATTTAAGTTACTTTTAGTTATATGAGCCAGAGACAAAGCTCATTAAATTAGAATAAAACAACAAGTTCACAACTTTGGATTCAATTAGTTTTGAAAAACATGAATACCCATCATCAATTTTAATACATGAGTTCAACAACAAAGATCAAATTATTTACATTGGAACAACAATCGATGAGGCTAATGATAACTATGAGTTCGCTCCATCAGGCGGAAATTTGTACATTTACCAAATACATAAGCAAGATAATAATAATAATAATAATAATAATAATAATTAACTCGCATCGAGGGGTCAAAGCCCCCCTGAGCATATCAATTATGAAGGAACTCAGTTCCTTTGGTTGTTTCTTCTCTTTTTGTTGTTCTTTCTGGGTTTCTTAGGTTGTCTTTGTTTGTTATTGGGTTTTCTACCAGTGAATTAGTTTTATCTTCTTCTGTCTTGTCTTAGGATGGTGACTGTGTCGTCACCTACGTGTTTATATTTAATGGGTGATTAGACTTATAAGATTTTAACAGAGAATTTAATGAGACCAAGGGAGATAAAAGATTTAAAATTTTCTTTCATGAAGAAGATGATGTCGGTTGAAAGATTCTTGGAGAAATTCCAAGGAGTTTTGAATCTGATAGTGTTTGTGTTAAGCATGTAATCTTGGTCAGTATCGCAATACATGATCAAGTCTTGGTTGTAGGATCTAAGCTTGTCAATGGTCTTGAGGAAGGTTCTGATTTACTTAGGGGTGTCAAGGCTGTTAGCGATAGTGTGCTAGGCTTTAGTGTCTCTTTCAAGGATGTCTTCGATCTATTCGAAGTAGTAAGCTATTGTGTTGGCAAGTCCTTGAGTTGCTGATTAAATTTTAAGGGAGACAATTTGCTCTTTGAGCTCTAAGGCTTTAAAGAGAGTTCTAGCTGAGACTTTGGTGCCATTGTTGGCTTCATCGACTAGGGTTTTGAAAGCAATGTCGGTGCTGGTTGAGTAGAAGTCTGGAAGGTCTTTGAACTTGACCGAGGACTTGTCTTTCATTTGGGCGTCTCTGTGTTCACTCATATTTAATAATGATTAGTATTTTATTATTAATTAGGAATCTTGTTTTAATTATTCCTTGCCAGAAATCTTATTAAAGGGTGATTCCTCAATAAGGGTTAAAAGTTCCTATTAGATAGGGAACTTAATTGATGACGCACTTGAGGGCGTCAAAGATTATTCACCTCCTTCATAGAAGGAGATGTCAGCTTCAGAATCATAGTCTAGAGAGCTAGACTTGTCTATTGGCGCTTAAAGGATGGCGCATTGAGAAGCTAGGAATTCCTGCTCTTCCTGTATGAACTGTTAGTTAAGGTTCTAGAGTTCTTGATGAGTGAACTTGTTATGGAACTGTGTAAGTTCGCTAGTAAGTTGGAAGTCGATTTTGGTGTTAGTGGGAGAGGAAGGCTTTGGAATGAACTCCGGTGAAGAGGAGTTAAGGTTTCCGAAATCAGTAGCTGGCTATTAGGTTTTAGGGATCCATTTGTTGTTGACTTGGACTAGATAAAGTGACTAGGCTAAGAGTTCTAACCAGTTGGCAATGTAATGGTTGTTCTGATTGTTGGCTTCATTTCTAAGTTTGAAGATTAGGGCAGGGTTGATCTAGGCAACTTTTTTGGCTATGTAGATAACTTTCTGAATGGTGAGGTGTCCCCAATCGTTGTTCATAGACTCTGTGATGATGGTGTCAATGATGTCTTTGAGTCTAGATCCTCGGATGAGGGTTTGGATGAAGTTTTTTGTGTAGGTCGAGAAGTTGGGCATTTCGCTCTTATGTTCCACTAACTTGGATTATAATTTAATAATATAAGCAAGATAATGATATTTCAGCAGAAAAGCTTCATAAAATGTCAGTAAACGGTGCAATTTTAGACTTAGAATTAATGCAGTTAGAGGACAGAAGAAAATATTTAATTCTTGCTGTAAACTCAAACTTTGTGATATTTAACTTACAAAACTCAGAAGAAAGGCAAAGCTACGATTTATCAGAAGAGCAAGTAGAATCTGTGAATAAGCAGACCTACATTTACAAGATTAAAACTTAAGGGAATTTAATAATGGTAGCTGACATTATGAAATCATTAACTTTGTACAAATTCAGTCATACTTATCAGAAAACAGAGTGTGTAATGACTTGCAGAGACCCACTTAGGTAATGGTGTATGGATATGCTTCAGATAGATGAAGACAATTATCTTATGAGTGAC
The DNA here is from genome assembly GCA_000711775.1 of Oxytricha trifallax. Classification (NCBI taxonomy): domain Eukaryota; phylum Ciliophora; class Spirotrichea; order Sporadotrichida; family Oxytrichidae; genus Oxytricha; species Oxytricha trifallax. The sequence goes on along the minus strand of ARYC01000267.1, from coordinate 59,146 downwards.
TTTCACTGTAATATATCTATACTTTCAAAAGAAGGAACTGCTGAAAGTAAAAACGAGAAGATTTTTTAACTATTTGGTGGCTAATTTGTTGGACAATAGGTAAATACCATGAATTAAGATTCACACAAATTAATTGTTTAATAAGTTTTGTGATATAATTGATGAATGAAAGTTTCTTCGACTTATAAGCACAAACTTAGATTCAAAGAAGACCAGAAGATGCATTCTTGTCACACAGATATCTCTAATCATAAGCCTTGCCTAAGAATTAGTCATTCTTTGATTAATCTTCGAAACTTGACTTCTCAACTTTTTGTATCCAAAAGCAAATTTTACTTGGTACTTCAGACGGAGGTATTTCTACTGCTTTACTTCTTGATTCAAATACTTACAATATCCTGAGAGTTTTGCAAGAAATACTAGAGGAATAAGTCTAAACTTTGGGTGGCTATTTGCTTAAAAACTTTAGAAAAACTGATGTAAGTATTATTTATGAATTTAAAATTACTGTTATAGAACTAAGTACAGCTTGAAGCCTATGAAACAGATCATAAGTTCATAGAATTTATCGATGGAGATTTCTTAAATAAGTTCCTTGAAATGCAAGATGAAGACTAATATGGAATTGCTGATTTAGTGTCGAGTAGGTTGAGAGGTTCTTTAGACTAATTCTCTTCAAAGAACTTAACTTCTCCCCTTAGTATTGATAAGAATTTATCTTCAAAGAACTTAGTTGATTAAACTGATGTTTCACTAAAAGATATCAGAATGTTACTAGAAATGCTTAGAAATCAATTTTGAACCAATACGCATGAAGTGGTGTTGTTTAATTTAATTTCTTACTTAAAAATATCTACTATAATTTGATACATAGAATAAATAAATATTCAATTCTATGGTAATCCAAAGTTAATATTTGGAGACTAATATAGAATAATATAACTTTATTCAATTCAAAAAAATAATTTACTTATGAGATCTAAGAGAACAAGCCAAAACCAAAATCAGTATAAATTTAGAAATTCAAATTCCAATTAAAATTAATTCAATAGAAATAATTATTCACAAAGCAGAACAAGACAAACTGAACATTAAAATCCACAAGCAGCTAGAATATCAAATACCAATTTAGGTTAGGTTAATAATTTCTAATCTAACAATTTGAGAGGCAAGGCCTAACAACTTTAGCAAATTTAGACTTAAGGATTTAATCATAATAATTCAAAGCATAATAATGAAATTAGATCCCCAGCGTCACCATATAATTCAACAGCCAATTAAAGCACAAATCCCACAACTAGTCCTTAAAACTCTTAATTTTAGAATAGATAGTAGTATTCATCTCCAATGATCCAAAATTTGGCTAGCTAAAATTCAAAGATAAATCCCAATTAATCATTGATAAATAATTAAAAAGCTATGTTCTACCTGTTCCTTCAATACTTCATGAAGCTAAAAGATTAAAACAGCAGGGGTAATTTGAAGACTGCCATTTATTTTTGCCTAGGGAAGTCACATGCTGAGAGAAAAGAAATATCTGTATTTAGTAATCTTCCTGAATTAAATTATCACAAAGAGACTCACGAGGCTTGCTGGAAAGAGGAGTTTTTAGAAATAGATTATTCATTATCAAAATTGAAGAATCTCCGATTGTAAGATGTATTTAAGAAATTAAATGGCTGTGGATTTTATGACGACAAGCTGGATATGTTCTTCCCAATTAAGTGGCCATTCGATGACATTATTATCAGCATGAACAATATTGAAGTTATGAACGGAATTTTAGCTAAGCTGAGCGAATTAAGCTAAGAAGAAATGGGTGATTATAGATAGCAAAAGATAAACGTTTGGAATCTTGTAGAAAATTAAATATAGGAGTATCAAAGTCAAAAAATTTAAGCTGTAAAATCGTCATCTAGTCCCATATCTCATTAGATACCAAAATAAAGAGAGATCTCAAAACTTATTACCAGTCATGAAGATTTGATTAATCAGCTTAATACGCAAAACAAAAATTCATGTAATCAGTCACCCTTGCTGCTTCCTCAGGGAGATTAGGATTATACTAACAGAAATGTTTTCTCTCAAGATTATATTCAAAATCCATCGTAATAGAAAATGAGAATCAAAAAGTAAAGAATAACCGCTGAATTAAATCGTACACCAACATGTGTGGATCTTTTGTCTGAATCAGACAGAGATAGTGCTATTCAAGCAAAATAGTTAAAATCTTAGAATGCTCTACAAAAGAAATAATTACCAGAACAGGATAAAGTGTAAATTAATTAACCAGATGTTCAATTACGAGAGAAGAGATACATGAAACAAAAAACTCAATCTTAAAATACCAAAAATAAGAGACAATCAGACTGTGTGCCAATCATTAAGGCAAAGCAATTTTAATCACAAAATAACCTTATTTAAGATGAAATTGAGACACCAAAGAAGAGAATGACAAGAAGTTCTAAGTTATTAAAGTTAAGCCAAGTTAATAAATCAGACGAGTCTTAGTAGCTTTAAGACAATTTAGCTGAGGAACTGATTAGTAATACTGCCACAAACTCAATCTAGATACTAAGCTAAATGCCAACATTAATATAGAAAAAGAAAGAAAGTATACCAGGAAGTAGATAAACTCAAAGAGTTACTATAAATGATCAGCCACTATTGTTTGAAGGTAAAACAAGCAGTGAGAAGGAGAAAAAATCTCAAAAAGGCAGAAAAAGATAAAATGAATCCTAATTAAAGGACTAGAACAAAATTTAAGAATTAAATGATAAAATAAAAAAGAGACCAAAAAGATGTATTGAAGATTCACCACAAGAGTCTAAAGACTAAAGTGGAGATAAATTGTAGGAAGATATGGAAATTGAAAAGCCAATAACTTTTGATGACATTGAGAAAGATTTAAAAACTAAAAATAAGAGAAGTGTTAAGAAAGAGAGAAAATAGGAATCGCAATCCAAAAAATAAGCCAAGAATTTTTCACAAGAAAATAACTTAGACTAGGAAGATTAAAATTAACGAAATCAGATGGTTACTGAAGATCTTGTAACTCCTTCAGTCTCTAAAGTAACATCTTGCAGAAAAAGTAAAAAATTAATAGAAGAAGAGGAAAAAGTTAACTACATTTTAGATGCAAAATCTCCTTTGTTCCTTTCAAGTGAAATTCTTGAAAATAAGAAGCTAAAGCCAAACTCTACAATTAAATGTCAAACAAACTTCATAACAGCCTAATCTTAAAATGTGGATCCAACAAACTCAAATGACATTAGAATAAACGAAACTGATTCTTCTTCTCCAACTGATTAAAAGAATAACTCTCAGCTTTTGATTTCAAACTCATTGAATTTGTTGTAAACTCAAAATGAAGTACCTGTGATTGAAATACGAAGCCCTGACTATTGTGACCCCACAAGCTAAGTTCAGCATGCAAATATTCTAAGTCCCGTTGCTGAAATTGAAATAGACCCACGAGAACCCTAAATAATGGATTGCAGAAGTCCTGTATACGATTTATTCCAGTCAACAGGTAGTCCCCTAAATTAGTTACTCAATGAATGCTAGGAAAAACTCATGAATAATGAATTTAATCAGTAACCAGAAATTGATTAGATTAATTAGTAAATTCCCTAATAGTTATAGCAAATGCGTTGGGATAACTTTATTCCAGGGGAATTCTAACTGAAAGCTTAATACTTAAGCTTAATTAAAAACCCCAAAATCTTGACTATTTTAATACCATAAGAGCTTCAAAACGAGCTTGAAAGCTCATAGCAAGGATTAAACAATAATTCAAAAAATAATAATAACAATAAGTGTAAATTAATAATCAATGATAAAATTTATGATATTGAAATGATTCAAGAAAATAACTTTAATTGATTAAAAATTAAAATTCTATTAAAATATCTTAAATAAATTCCATTCTACTTTTTTAGTTTACTGTATACAGTATTTTCTAATTTAATGTGAAAGTAATTTGATGATTATTAATTAAGACATTTCTTAAAATTGCTATACTTTTTAGATACTTTAATTTATTCGATGATTAATATAATATGATAGATTCTTGTTCTCTCACTTTTCATAAAATGTAATTATTTCATTAATATTCGGCATAAACACCATGATCAATTTCTTCAATAGATTGTCGTGAACCATATAATCCAAAAAATGACAAAGACTAAAACTAAAAGACTTACGATTCTTCTACGTCTTCTAATTCTTGATGAGTTTACTGGTTGAATGACAATTTGAGGTTATGGATTGTACTATTGAGAGATAATAATTTCATAAGACTTTTTCAATAAATAATTAAATAAATAAAAGTAAATGAGTAATACAAAGGTACAGAAGAGTGATCTATGACAAGTAAAGGCTATTATTAATCATCCTAAACCATGTTAGTGTTTTGATAAACTGAAGGCATTCCATAGGCAACTCCAGCATTCATATTCTGCTACAATTAGTAAGGCAGAGGAGGTTATTGTTAAAATTGCACATTTGCGTTACTGGTGGGAGATATTTATTGAGGAGATGGTGGTCTATAGTAGGGTGAAGGATTGTAAACTGGATGACCGTAATGTAGTGGTGCCTGTGGAAATTGTTAGTTTGTTTGACTATTCTGATACTATTATTACTATGACGTGTACTAAAGTTATTAGTTTTAGGTCTAGTGAGTAGGTGAGGTTTGTTACATTGAGGCATTTTGCATCACGAGTTAATTTTTATCTTCTAATATACTCTTTTACTGCTATAAATTCTTATCAACGTCGTGATAGTTGTATTACAGAGTAATTTATGAGTCGGGATGGTTTAAGAATTGTTAAGTATTTTAGTTTGGATTTTTGTTATCATGATAGTTTAGCACTGGCTAAGCTTGTATGAGAGAAGGCGTATTTAAATAATTTAGATTGTTTTGAGGCTATTAATCGTGATAATATTCCTGGGTTGTTTAAGCAGTCGTAAGTTGTTAGGGGTGCTTTTGATCTGGAATATTTCTGTCTTAATTATTTTCCATTGTCAAATTTTAGAGATTTTTTTAATTAATTATTATAGTTTTACTTTTTACTTAACAATTTGAGAAGAAATATGAATTTAAGAAGAATTAAAACACTATCTTATGCTAAAATTATTTGATCCTGAAATTATATTTAAAGATTCATGTCTCTCACTTATTCTTAAATAATATTAAGTCACTTGTAATTATGCTTTGATACCGCGTCCCCTTGATTTCATAAGCCGACTTTGAACGTCAACATCAATAAGATAATTATTGCTAATATTATAAGCAAAAGCCCTATGAATTTTCTACGTCTTCTTACTATAATCACATCCTCTTGATAAATAACTAATCGAGGTTATTGACTTTACTATTGAGAGATATAGTTTTTTTATATTAATAATTGAATAAATTAAAGTAAATGAGTAATACAAAGGTATTTAAGAGTGCTCGATGATAAGTAAAGGCTATTATTAATCATCCTAAACCATGTTAGTGTTTTGATAAACTGAAGGCATTCCATAGGCTACTTCACTTCTCATATTCTGCTACTATTAGTAATGCAGTTATTGCTAAAATTGCACATTTAAGTTACTAGTGGTAGATAGTTATTGAGGATATGAAGGCTAATAGTAAGGAGAATAGTTTTAAACAGGATGACCGTAATTTGGTAGTGGCTCTGAAAATTACTAGGATGTCATACTATTCTGATACCGTTGTTATTACATGTACTAAAATTATTAATTTTAGTACTAGAAACCTGGGGAAGTTTGTTACATAGGTGCATTTAGCATTTTCTAGTAATCTATATCGATAGGATTTTACAAATATTACTATTATGATTAGAGCTAATTCACTTCGTGAAAGCTGTACTGCAGAGTCATTTATGGGTCATGATGACTCAACATTTGTTAAAAATTTTAGTTTTAATTTCTTTAATCATTATGATTAAGTTCAGGTTGAAATTGTGTGAGTTGAGGAGTTTTCAAATAATTAAGATTATTTGGTTGCAAAATCTCTTTACGAGTAGTTGAATTTTTCATATTGTTATCAAACGTATTTTGATAGGAATGAATTTTATCTTGATTATTATTGTTTTAATTACTTTCCATAACTTATCACTTGATTCTCAAATTTCTTAAAATTATTATTATAGTTTTATTTTTAGATAATCATGAATCCTAACATCTTCTTTAATTTTAACTTAGCAATCAAATAATTTATAGATGACATAATATTATAAAACTTAATGTGGATTAGGACAATAAATTTGATAGAGTGATGATGAAGCATTTGAAAGAGTGTTTTTCGATTGGAACAAAGACAATTTAATCAGAGATCAAATTGCAGATGCCAATAATAACGAATTCACAATGTATGTTAACTCTCAGTTTTCTTAACTACAAATTAATCACAATTTAATCGACTCCATTTTTAACAGTCACCAGGTTTTTATATTTTCTCATATATTGAAATTACTTTAACATATTAGTAGCTCATCTCGATAATGAGACTTATATTTCTTTGATTCACACAGTTTAATTATTAATTTTTTGTGTTATAGAAAAGACTTCACCTCCCAGTACGCATCTAAGTTGCTGCAATTTAACACTGCTTACCTAGACTTGAAAGATATGAAGGATAGATTTTAGCAAACTATTGGCATTCTAGAGACTCAAAAGTTTGTGAGGGGCAGGAAGTTTCATTATATAGATCCAGCTGTTGAGGAGAATGTCCTGGTCTGCTCAATCAGCTAAGTGCAGAATTTAGAGGGTGAACCATAAGTCAAGCTATACCTGTATAACTTTAATGATATTATTATTTACATTTTAAAGTAAGAGATTTTTGTCATACATTCATTAATATATAATGAATAAGTAAGTGGAAATGTAAATTAGATAAATTTATAATGATTCATAATATTTCAAATTTTAATTTTGATTGATGATAGTTTCGCTTTTAAAACCAGAGTTTATCCTAAGAGCTCAAATCCTTTTATTAATCTAGATATTGATATGTAAGAAAACTAGATTCCAAAATTTTAAATCATTACGTAGTATCATTCCAAATTAGCTTATTATTCAAGTCTTTTTAATCAAGCTTTTAAATTTGATTAACAAAATACTTAAAAATAAATAATGTCATTTAATATAATATTCGATCAATAAGTCAATTTTAATGCGATTATTATAATTGTTCAACATAAGATTGTTTAGATTAGTTTCTCGAGCTCAAAGTAGTTTTAGTATTGTAGAAAAATTATTAAAATCAAAATAGAGTAAATAATAAAATTATGACAATATTAAATTCCCAAATTTTTATTATCAGTTTTATTCAATTTTAACAGATAAGAATTGGATTTTAAGATAATATAAATCTATGGTAAAAAAAACTATTAGTTAACATTTAAATCCATAAACAAATCATAAAATATTAAAATAATTAACTATCATGCATACTATATCCTCTTAGAATTTGATTAAGTTTTATTATTAATAAAAATATATTTAATGCTGATCTTAATTGATAACTTATGAATATTTTTCTTTACAAAGCTCATATATGATAACTTATAATTATTAAAAAATAACTTATTAATTGCTCTTTTCAAATATTTTAAACAAACTTTACTTAAGAAATATTATTAAGTGCATGACTTTCTCCAATAGCTGCTTCTTCTAAATGTTCATATTTATCATCTATTCCTAAAATCTCTAATCTTTTAATTTTTCTATATTGATAAAGGAGCACAAAAGCAAGAGCTATCAAAATAAATCCAGAAATAACAAAAGTTACTATTCCGGTCATTCTTCCGTTTTATAAATATACAAAAAATATAAATCTTTGATTTTATTAATAAGAAAAGATATGAGAAAATTTTTACTCAAATGACAAAAATACATGCAACTTTTAATGTTATAAATATAAACGTTTTTGTATGAATATAGACCATCTAAAAGATCTAAAGCTTATTCATTTGACAGCACAGTTTCACGTTTCTAATAAAAATAAGGTATAATAAAGAACTCTAAATCCCTGATGTTATCAAATATCATTTAATCTCTCTCCATCTTAATATTGAGCTGAAACCTAAACTTTTTCTGTAAAGTCAAGCCAGAATATTTATCCACACTTAAGAAAGAGTCATCGTCTGGAAGATATGAATATACAGGATTTTCATTTTAATCAACAATTTAAGCAACTTTTGATAAGTAATTCACTTCTAAATTTAGGTAATTTCCTTTTGTAGCTATAACAGGGGCTTTATAAATAGAATCAAGGGGTTAAGTGTTTGTAATGTAAATTCTGTACTTTTAATTGTCTCTGAAAAATTGTGAATTTTTCATGAAATTGTCTGCTAGTTGATAATTCATTACTTTTAGCTTTTAATAGCCTTAACTATCGTCATTAGTATATTGGAAGGGCATGTTTCTTGAAACCAATTGATTGAATACTTGTAAAGTCTCCTCTTCAGATATGTCTGGATGGAATTAATACGAGTCTGTCCCATCAATCTAAATAAATAATTAGAAACATAAATAATTTACATTTATTCCTGTTGTCCAAGGTTGCTAGTTGAAGTTTTAGGTTTCCCACACATTCGCATAGTACTTATTCGAAACTGTGATATTTTCATTACCCAGCCATCGAGCGTATTTTTTAACAAATAAATAGTCATCTCCTGCTCCTGTGAATAGTGAGACATTCGCTATTTTTGGAGCATGTACTGGATCTTTGAATGAAACATGAGGTTCTAGAAGTTAATTACCTCCCTCATATATTGGAATTTGGTTTTACTCATAAATTAAAGGATCTGTATACCCTTCCATCATTTATTTGGGAGTCCTTTAAACAAATAAACATGTTTACTTTTTATATGTAAATACACAGATTTATTGCATGAATAAGGCAGGAAATATTCATAATTTATTTATAAAAATAGAATAAAATGAAAAGATCTCACAAGTGCCTGATTTTGGCAATAATATTTATGCTTATTGGTATAAGTATGATATGTCTAGGTATCGCTTGGCCTTTTATTAAAGATGGAATTATTTAATAAGAATCAAAGGACTGGGGGAAATTGAGCTAGTCAAACATGGATATATGGAAGTCAATTCCTGGAGTACATAACATTAGCACTTATCAAAATATCTATGTTTATGAGTGTATTAATACTGAAGATGTAAGAATTTAAGGAATTGATATCAATTTTAGGTTATATTTAAAGGTATAAAGCCACTAATGAAAAAGAAAATATGTTTTCATTTAAATTTTTATGCATAAACTTAAATGAAATAGTACGGCCCATTTATGTACAAAGAATACTTAAATTACTCAGATCCTATCGATTGGAATGAACAGCTTGCAGTACCAGGTCAACCAAATAATTTGAAAAATTCATTAACAATGACTCAATAATTTGAATCGATCCTTGATAAAGAGGGCACTGATGAAAGTGTTCTGTAATTTTACAATACAAAGATTGATTATATAAACATAGCAGCTTAAACTATCTGGTACACGAAAGTAAACTCTGATGATTGGGAAATCTATATTTAAGTAAGATAAAATTATGAAGTTTATAACTTTAAATTGTAGATTTTACAGTTGGTAGTTTTCAAAGGTTTAGGGACTAATTTAGTTCGTAGATACTCTTGGCAATATGTTTAGCAAAATTATCTATAAAGCAAAAGTGATATAAACAAATATTTTTGTCCAATAAATCAACTGGAAGATACAATCCTATCTGCTCTGTTTAATGATAAGGAATATGGATTCGCTTATTTTTCAAGCTTTTAAAGATGGCAGTTCCTATCAATTGGCGAAGACCCAGTTGACAGATATCTTTTAATCAATGAACTTAGGGATCATTTTGGATTGACTTACAAATAAACAAAAGAATTTGAGTTTAATTGGAATAAGTATAGTCAAGAAGGTAGGAACTGGGTTTATAATAAAATGACATCAGAGTGGAAAGATGATCAGGCTGTGGCTTATTGGTAGTGGGCTGACTCCTATCTGACTAGAAATTTGAGTTTACCAGGCAATGAATCAGAGTCTATTAAAAATTACAATTTTGAATAGTTTAAATATTTTTAAGAAACCAAAAGTTTACTTAAGTTACAGATACTCATATTGGCTACCCAGAATTATCTTTCTTTATAATTCTTATTAATACTTATACTATAGAAGTAATTATTTTAAGACACACAAGCTACTTGAAAGAATTAAAGATAACTAAAATCTTTACAGCCACTTCAAATAAGTCAATCTCTTTTAAGACAGACTTAATCCTGCAGGGAACTTCGAGTACCTTTTCGATTTGAATTATTAACAAACACCTCCCTCAGAAATTTCACTTTTTAACATCACAACTCTCTAGAAATTACTAGTTGCTGGAAGTATAACTATTGACATAGTTGATTAACCTCACACTCCTCTTAAAAGTTTAGATTTAAGTGCATTTGACGAAGTTACTAAATTTTTGAGGTTGGAATAAAATGAAAGATCTTACCTTATTTATCTGTGGCTTAAATATTGTAGAATTTCTACAGTTGAGAGAGATTAAGATAAAGTTTAGCTAAAGGCTTTATCATAGATTGGAGCGAAATCCATCAAATAATCTATCAGTAAAATGGAATAAGAGTTTCCTATTTTGATTTATGCTTAATAATTTGAGAACATTTTAGATTTAATTTAAGGCTGTGAACCATTTTATCAGAATAATTTTGGATTGGAAATAAATTTAGCATAGTCTCTATGTGATGGAGGAGACTTTTAAATAGCCACTTTTAATTGGAGTGATATTTAAAAAACAGCATTTTCATGGATTAACATATACTTGAATGGAATGACTAATATTCCAAGAAATTATGTAGATTTGCTGTTTCTATTAGGCTGGAGCTAGGATTAACTAGAGTTATTTTTATATGATGAGAGTTCAAAGTTTAAAACCTATCTTGTAACAAACATTTTACAGCCTATACAAGAGCATTACAAAGAAATCTGCACTTCAAGCCTATCTCCTATAAAAACTTGCACAAATAAAGAACTCACCTATCATTAATGGCTTGATTAGAAAGTTTTACTTAACTCTCCAGATTATATGATATCAACTAGTGTTTCTTACGCAAAAGCTTACACATATTATACGAAACTTAATTATGGACCAGAATTGGGGTATTATTTAGATATGGCTGATTCAGAGAAGTTTGGGTTAAAATATTAAGATGTAGTTGAGTTTATTAAACCAGATAGATTGTTTAATAATCAAATAATTGGGAATATAATTGAAAAGAAGAAAGTGGATACTTACTCTGATGTATTTAATACTGATCAAATGGGAAGGTATATTAGATACTTAGCTCTTGAGGAAGGCTTACACGGATTGTTTGTTTAAATTAAATATAAATCATAATAAATAAGAGATTATGAGTGATTTAGTGTATAATAATTAAAGTAGTATCATTCCAAGCGATGCCTAAAAGATTATCATTGAAATGTACGATGCTTCAAACAGTGAAGAAGCTATGAATACAGATTTTGACGATAGTAGAACTATGAAATCGGAAATGGAGGATGACGATGATAAAGTTATGTACCCCAAAATTGGCAAGACAGAAATCACTATAGATAAAGTTCTGTCTAATCTGCTTGTGAGTGATGTAAGTGAAACTAAGTCGTTTAAATTTTGTGATAGGAATTTCCATGCTACAGAAATATATACAGTCAGGATCCAGACGCCAATTTTTCAGAAGATGATGAGAACTTCTCTTAAATGGTGTCTCAGAGCAATAAAAACTAAGTTCTTCCAGAGATCAGAAATTTGATGCAAACCAAAGGCAGAGTTCATTTGGTGTTTACTGCAGAGCTTACAGAAGAGTTTGCTGCAAGAACTGAAAAAATCAAGAAAACTTACATCATAGACACTTTAAAAAAGGTAGCCTAGCTAGATGACGCAATAAAGAACAAGAGAGTGACCCTTCATTAAGCAGTGGAATGTTTGTATCACATACAATTTGAGATTGAGAGGGGACTTATACTAGACCAGTTAACCTCAGTAATGGATGATGGTTCTAGTCAAATGACTGACTTAAGTCATATGACTCTCGATAAAGTGTACAAATCAGGAAACGTTAATAGCAGTAAACAATCAAATAAGGATGATGTCCGTAAACTGAGATAGAAGAACTAGAAGGAAATCGAGTAATTTGAGAGAGATAATTAAAATGCCATGAATAAGGGTACAAACAATAGACTCTGTGGATGTGAAGCAAATTGTAACATCTTCTGATTCTAGCACCTAAAAGAAATCTCCTTCTTAAATAGACCTGAGAAAAATCAAATTATATTGTTCAATATATATATTCACCATTTAAAATGCAATTTAGTAATAGAATGATTTTTAATTGTCGAGTAATATTAGAGAGGATTAGTAAGTGTTGTCTTGATATTATTTCTAGTATTCTAAATCTTTCATAAAGAATCAGCTAGTTTCAATGTTTTTGTAAACTCATAAGAATGGGTTTAAAAATAAATATTTTGTGCGAAATAAAAAAGGGCCTCAATTTATAAGTTATTTTTAATAACATAAATACGGAAACATAGATAATTTTTTCCGGTAAAAGATACATAAAAATAGGTTATTCACTTGAAATAGCATATCTAGGTTTCACAGAAGTGCTAGCAATAGCTTTATTCATCATCACATCTAGATTGGGGGAAACAGTGAATGTAGGAAAGCTTAATTTTACAAAAGTTGACGATATTCCATTTAGATATTTTAAGTCATTGTCAGAATTACTAGCTCATATCATAAGAAATATCGATATGAAAACTGTGAGTTTCTTATTAACTAGTATTATTTTAAAATCAAATCATCATCACTCTATGTTAAATGATATGAGCTTTTAAACTTACACATTGATCTCTGTTGCAAACGATGTTGACACTTTCAAGTATATTATGCATGAGCTAATGATAAAGTTCTCTGTTTCCTTCATCACTAAAACTATTGTATCCTCCAGTCAGTCTACTTGTACCCAATGGAGTCATTCCTGAGACTCTCTATAGTAATTAACTCTTAATATCTCATAGAATTGTAAATGATATAATAACTTTGATATCACAATTCGAAGTTCATACTTACAGAAGAACCTAATTGTTATTTCTATTTATTTTGTGGGTCACTGTAGGCTTAGTACATTTTGTATTTAAATTATAAAATGAGTTTTTAAAATAAGTATAAAACTACCTCCTTCTTATGTTAAAGTGAAAGATTTTAAATAAGAGGGATTAATTTTCATTATTAAATATGTGGTTTAGATTTGAAGTTTAGAGTGGAAAAATTAAGATTCAAATCCTAAAGTTAAGGGAGAATTTAGGTTTGAAATAGAAGGCAGAGATTGCTTGAATTTCTTCGAAGTGTCTGTCTCCTCTAATATAGTTGCTCTAGATGTCTCTTTTGCAACTACTTGCATTGTTTTAATATCAAGGTCAAGCCATCAAGAACGAACGAATTGGATCATCATCTATTTTAACAAAAGTTTTAATATCTTGCTTAAAAGTAAGAGGGTAGGAAATTGTATAGTTTGAAATGTCAGAGTCGGATTGGAATTAAATGTCAAAGTAATAAAACAATTAATTTATATTAAATATTAATTGGATTTATTATAATACTCAGAAACCTTTTTGTGCATCATAATCAAAATTTCAAAGTTTGATAATTTTACTTACTCTTGAAGGGAAAAAGCCGACCTCAACACGCCGCAAGTTTTCTCTTATTTATTTTATATTAATAATTATAAAGTTAGATAGTATTAATATATAGTACTATTTTATGAGTATAAATTATTGAGTATAAATTATCATTAAAAGTATTTAACAGATTTAAATTTCATTCGATTTGATTGGCTCTTTTTCCAGATTTAAACTTTAAGAAGTTTTGATTATATTATGAACCAGGAGTAATAGGTCCATTATTTTACTATTACTACTCATGCCTCGGACTTCCAAATTAAGGTGTAGAAATTTCTAAATTAATGAGTTAAACAAATCTCTACTATGCTTGCAATTATGCTTATTCTTGCTTGCTTAATGGAGCTATCTAGTCTGAATATACAAAATTTTAATTGTCACTCTTTTAGTACTGTTAATGAATATAATCGTTTTAAACTTCATTTTTTATGTCATTTGGATCTAATTCCAAATCACTTTTCGAAGTCTCCATAGTCAACTGGTTAAGTGAATTTTATTATATGGCTTGAGTGGTAGGATTTTTACTCAATATTAAATTCTGCAAGCTTTAAGCTGTTTAAAGCTGTTAATATGTAATCAAGTTAGACTAAGACAAGCATCTTGAATTATTATTAAGTGAGCTTCGTTTGTTAAATTACAGCATACTATGATAAACTTAGCTATTTCTATTGCGAGGAGGTAGTCCATTAAGAATCTATGATAAAGTCACTGATTGGTTGTTTTATGGGGACTTAGTGTTAGGGATAAAAGCTTTGTCTGATCTAATAAGGTTGTCATTACTGTCAAATTTGAATCGATCGATTGCCTTGGTGGTCGTATTATTATGATTCGAGAATTACATCATGGGACTACTAAAGTCTGTTAAAGTTAATCGCTTATCTTATGACTTTTGAATAAGTTAAAGCGTTTAGTGCGAAGGATTCTCTATTGAAAGTCTTATTTATTATCTGTTAATAGGTGAGTTAAGCTCACTGATACCCTTGATGGGAGTCGAGCATCTTATTTCATGCACAGAGTTTTCTACAGGGCTTTTATCTCTCTTTAACATACTCACATTTGGGGATTCTTCAAATTCATGAGTCATAGTTGGATCATCATCGTCATTTAAGTAACAGCTACTAGTACCTGCATAAAACTTTGTAGTCTCCTCTTCATCTTAAATAATCATAACAGGTCTATTTTGCTTATAATTCCATTAGCTATTGGAAAAATTTTGGGAACTTTGATTTGATTTCTTAATGATTTTAGGATTTCTAAGTATCTCTATTGTTATTTCTTATTGTTAATTTTTATCCTGAATTATTGATGAGTTATCAGAGAAGGAGTAATTTATGATTTAAGGTTCATTTACTCTTGAATAATGAGCTGAGGATTTTATAGGATTTAAACTTATGATCTGCGTGATGTTCAATTATAAAATTAGCATATTACCAAATTATAAGCAGAGAAATTGACAAATTCTCTGTCTCCATGTTTTCGTTGAACTTATGATAGTGGAAATTAGAGTCTTAATTAAATGAAAAACATCCATCTTTCTTTTGTATATTGCCAGTGTCTGGTAATTTTGAAGTGTATCTACTATTTAAGCTCTCTTGTTTTAGGATTTTATTTTAGAGGGCATCTTCCTCTTTCAAAAAAGATTCAAAGTCATTTTCAACTTATGATATACCTTGATGAAGCTATATTCTTTCTAAAATTTCAGAGTTTTAATTACTGGCTTCTAAATTGTTTCTGCACTCTTGCAATACATTCTTCAGGTCTTTCAATTCTCTGAGAAGCATTACGTTTGAGTTTTTCATTCTATCAATAAGCTGCTTTTGTTCCTATATTATAGATCTATAGTTATCGGTTGATTATTATTCTTGCTTGAGTTAAAGTTTAGTTGTTTCGTAATTCAGACTTTGCTTTAAAATACACTGTTTTAGAAAATTGAAGAGTTCAGATTCGAGACTTTCCCCTGAGATCTTTTCAAATTAGTTGAGAAACTTAGTTTTCTTATCAATTTATTTACCCAATTGTATTAGAGTAGAAAGTAGCAATTTCTTAGATTTCTCACTCTACAGTAACGATTGATTTAACTAGTTATTATTCGAGTCTTTTTATTATTAACTTATGTGTTGTTACTACTAAGAACTAATTTGCATTGACTTTCTCAAATTAGATTTTTAGTTCATCATAATATTTACTCCTATTTGCTAAACTTAATTTCCCTGTTTAGTTGTAATATTATGATTGCTGACTAACTACACTTGATCTTTCATGTTTTATAAGTTACTATTCTGATGTCCAATAGTTGATTAATACAACCTATTTTGTTTCTTAGAGCCAGATAGAGCGTTATTGGTCTTACTAAACATAAAATTAGAGGGTTAGTTTTTATGGGTTGTGGAACTGGGCAATGTTGTGGCTTGAGTAACTTGAGTTTAATGCAAATTAGAAACTGAACTTGTAGATTTTAAAATTTGCTTTGAATCATTTTGAGTTTTTACTGAATTCTATTATTCATTGAGATTTTATAGGTTTACAAATGATTTCTAGTTTGTCATTCCATTAGCAGCTTTTTAGATTTATTAAGAGTGAAGCTAAAACTGTGAGAGTTATTTGTAACTTTAAGAGTGATTTAAAGCTTGGTTTGCATATCTCTGAGCTATGTTTCTTGATTGCTTTCTTTTTTCTTGCATTTTTTAATTTAAATTAAACGTTCAGTTTTAAAATTTTAAAGATAGTAGAAATACAAATGGTTTAAAAAATTAGTGAAATTAATAATATTTACCATTCTAATCTAAATGTAATCGTTTTTCTGATCTAGCTATTTTGATTTAAATCTTGTTTTAAAAATTATCTTACCAATTTTTGATAATAAAAGAAAACATGGATCGTATATATTGATCTTAATGTCAAATTTTTCTTTCCTTTTGATATTTATAACCAATAAAAATTTACAGATCTCCTTAATTTTTGAAATACTTTTTATTTTATAATTAGTTGATTTTACATTTGATATTTTTTAATAAACTGATTATTTCCAAAACTAAGATTATTCTTTAATAATCATCTTATATTAAAATGTTTGATATTCACATATTGGGATAAATAATTTATAAGAATAGGATCTATAATCGAATTGAATTTTCGTCAAATCAAAGTTAGTTTTTTTTAAGTTTATATGATTAACTTTGATAAGTTAACTTTCGCTCATTGAAGTTCGTTAAGGAAAGATTTGGCATGATTTCCGCAGTTGGATGGGAGTCCAAGTTCAGAGACATCATTGACTGAGGAAAGTCCCTGCCATTATCTCATGGCTTAGATGATTTGAGCATCTCTGTGAACTCTGGTGTAGACACCTTCTTACCAGCCACCTTTATCGCAATCGTAACCACAAGAGTTGGGGTCATATGCTTGGCTGAATTTCATGGATTTGCTGCAACTATTGCATTGAGTTCCTACACAGTTAGCACAGTCTGATTTACCGTCTGGGATTCCCATAGCGCCATTGTTCATGAAAGTGTAAGAAGAGAGAACAGCCTTAATTTACCAGTTACCGTCAGTTCTTGAGAAGAGTTGCTTTTCAAAGTCTCTGTGCTTGTTCACGTCTTTAGCTTGAACGAGAACGCTTCCTTTGTCTCCCATATCTCTTGATGATGAACCTGGGTTTTGATCGTCATGACAGTCGTTTTAGATAACATATCTTTCAGATGGGATTGACCAATATCCGCAAATAGGGAACTCTTTTGGATAATCAGATGACCAGATCTTTACTTTGTAGATATCACTATCTTATATAGTTTATTTATAAATAAACTATCTGAAAGACCAGCAGCTTTCATAAATCCTTCGAATGGTTTACCATAATTATAGTCGTTATCTCCGCACATTAAAAGGTCTTTTTCACCTCCAATAATAACTTCGAGCCATGTAATGAAATCTTCTGGAAGATCCCCACCACCAAGATTCTTCTTCAATCTGTTAAGAATGGCAGAGAGTGATTTTGGTTAAATGTGTTTTGCTGCGTCAATTCTGAAACCACTGAAACCAATACTTAGAAGGTCAACGAAATAAGAAGCGATACGTTCTTGAACGTATTCTGATTCAGTATCTAAATCAGCGAGTCCAGAGAGCCATCCGTTTCCAAGAGCGAATGGATCGGTCCAGGAACTTAAAGATCTTTCACAATGGAAATCAGTAGCAATATAGGGAACAGCTGGGAACTCACATCCTGGTCTTAAACCAGTGTTGCTTGAGTTCTCAAACATGAATATTTCAATTTAATATAATGAAATGAAGTTGTGGGTGAAATAAGGTGATGTGCCAGTTGAAGCCTTTGCTTCCCAAGTAGCGCAAAAACCACCACCGCCACCATTTCTGTGAAGTGGCCAGATGTCGTTACCACCACCGCTCATATGATTGACGACTGCATCAGCGTAGACTCTGACGCCAGCTGATCTGCAAGTTTGAATCATGTCTCTAAGTTCCTCTCTTGTTCCATGTCTTCCAGTAAGTTTATAACTGACTGGTTGATAGTAGAACCACCAAGGATTCAACTCGCCATTTTGGGGCCATTCAAAGGTGAATACTGTTTCCTAAGGAGGGAATACTTTCACTCCCATATAACCAGCTTTACCCAAGAAAGAGCATTCTTGCTTGATGTCAGCATAAGGCCATCCAAACATTTCAACGATAGCTCCCTTTTAACCACCTTTGTATTAAGGACCTTAGTTTATTGGGGCTCCTTGCCAGATAAAGTTCAAAGGTTCAAGAGTTATTGAATAGCTTTGTCCATTACCATCAGTAGCTTTAACTGAGACTGGCAGCACATCTGTGAAGGAAGAGTCAACCTGAGACTCATTGCTCTCTTGGAAGCCCTTGTTGTTGAAGTTGTACTCAACCTTGGTGACTGAGGAGTGTTGTCTGCATCTTACGTCAACTGTTGCTGATTTTTTATCACTGGTATATAAAATGGAGCTGTAACACATCACTCTGCCTAACCCCTCATATCCTTCTTTGTATAATTTAATTGAATTTTTATGTAAAGCTAATTTATATCAAATCTATTAAAATTTACAATAGTTAGGATCTCCAGGAAGATAAGTCTGGAATGACCTTTGAGACCAGTCATCAGGGTTAGTAGTGATCTAACCTGATCTGCACCCCATTTCTCCATTGAAATTAGAGCAGTCTTGCTTGAACTGTGCTGAGGAAAGTGCGACAAATCCTGCAAATGCCAAAGTAATTTATTTGAACATATCGATTGATTGATTGATTTATTTATTATAAAATATTATATTAATTTAAGATTTATATCTTTTAATACTATAGAAAGTTAAAGGATCCACTTAATCATTTAATAGTATTATATATTTGGACATGCTTATATAAGAAATTATGGGAAATAATTCATAAAAAAGTTTTAGTAAATTAGTAATTATTTTTTAACAATTAAAGAGCCCTAAATAAATTTTCCTCAAAAATATTCAAAACCCTGAAAATTCTTTCATTTTCAAAGTATAAAAATCATTTAATTGAAAAAATTTGAATTTAATGATTGCTCTTAAAGTAAAAAGCTTACCCTAAAAGATATATCTAATTTTAATATTTTTTAGATTTGATAATTATTATAAGTGCAACATTATTTAATTCTTTTTAATGTCAATATAAATATTAATAAATGTCTATTTTAAGAGATCTTGTTAAGCTTACATATATAGTGATGCTTAAAATATAGAATCAATTGTATGAATATAGGAAATAATTTATAATAAATTATTGCATTTAAATAAAATTTTAATATGTTTTTGGTTTTAAATTATAGGTTAAATCATGAATATATGTGACTAGAATTAACTAATATGATGAAATGCTTAGCTAAGATTAATCATTTTTTAAGCATTCATTAAATTTAAGATTTTATTATGTTATAAGTTGATTATCATTTTTTAATTAGCTAACTAATCACTTGGTCAAATCTAATAAACTAAGCTAAAATTATTCTTTTAATATATAAAAAATGTTTGTTTTGGTTATTTAGTTATCATTTCTTATTGTTAATATTATACCATTAAGTAAAATTGAAATCCCCTAATATATTTATATAATTTATAAAACAAAATTTAAAAAGCTAAAATTAGATAGTGTTAGAATCTTTGATTTAAGATGTAAGGTTCGTTGACAGAAATATTTCAAGACTATCTTATTATCTATATGAAAATCGTCTTTTCTCATAATACTAACTGAAGAATTCCTTAAAGTGTTATATAATTAGACAAATTATTTTAGGATCCTAAACCAACCTCGTAATAATAGTATTTTAAATAAATTGCATAAATGTTAAAATTATACTTTAAAATATTCTGATTGAGTAATCTAATTAGCGAAGATAGTTGTCACTATATATATTTTATATGATTTGATTTCTGCCAAAGCTATATATTCTGCTAGAATAAAATTAACTAAATGGATATAACTATATCGAAATCATAACATACAAATATTTTCTAGCTCCTCAATTTCCTTCTCTTTTTCTAGCAACTACTTTTCTCTCTGATTTAGCTCCTCTTCTTTAATTCTAAGCTGCTCTTACTTTCTTTTGACTTCATCGGCCTTCTTTTTTACTGCTCCAACATTTTTCTTCAAGCTTTTCTCTCTTAAAAGCATATAAATATAATTTAAGATAAGAGTACAAATTTTCCATAAAAATTGGCAATTTTTCAAGCATGCTAATGTTAGGTAAGTTGAGCAAGTCCTCTACATTTGGTCTTTTAGTAGGATCTACATTTAGCATCCATCTAATCGAGCGCATTAACTCTTCAGAGTATCTATCAGGAATGCGTTTGAATTGACCAGATTTAATTTTCAAAGCTAACGACAGCTAGTTCTCTGCCAAAAATGGAGTTTAAAGAGCAGCCATCTCATAAACAATGCAACCAAGAGACCATATGTCACTTTTCTCGTTATATTCACTTTCATTGATTTATTCAGGACTCATATAGAATGGAGTGCCGAGGTAAGTGTGAGCATACATTGATTGAATATTCATTGCTTTAGCAAACCCAAAGTCTCCTAGTTTTGCATTTTGCTTATCATCAAGAAAAATGTTTGAAGGTTTCAAATCTCTGTGCAAAATTTTCTTATCGTCTTGTCGTCTGTGACATTCGTAGAGAGCCATGACTATATGCATAAAAATACCCCAAACCTAAGCCTCTGGAATGAATTTATTTTGGGACTAGCACTACTTAATAAGTTTTTGCAAGTCTCCACCAGCACAGTACTCCATTATGATAAATATAGTTGTGTTTTTCTTATCAACTATTTTATCTTGGTAGCGGACAATGTTTTCATGCTTCAGCTCTCTCAAGATGTTGACTTCATTTATGAGTTATTTTCTTTCTCTTTCTTTCATGCGACCATAATCTATCTTTTTCCAGACCATTTCCTTGCCTGAAGGAATGTGTTTTACCAAACAAACTTTGCCAAAGCTGCCTAAAAGTAAAAATTAAGGTATATGAACATAGGGTGATAGTAAAATTAAAGAATACCTTGGCCAATATCCTCTTTTATAATTTCGTAGTTTTCCATTTTACAAGAAATAAGCTTTTTAAGTCTGTCAATAGGTTAAATGATATTTAAATTCAAATTTTATATTACTGCACGCTATCATACGTTTGAAATTGAGGGTTTTAGGTTAGAGGTAAATATGTATATAATTATTGAGGAGCTAGAAAGACAAATTTAGGAAATAAAACGGCTTAAACAGTATAGTGGCTCCTCAACAAATGCTGGAACAGACGTTGGTAACGATTCTTGTATGATTCAAAACAATCGTAGCACAGATAGAAATTTTTTCACTTCACCCTAGAACAACGGCAACGAGCTCTTAGACTCAGTTGGAATTCTACAAAATCAACCCTCTATAGACATGTCGAGAGAAGAGCTAGTCAACTAAAATTCTCAGATCCAGAGCAATATTTCGAGAATGAATAAGACAGGAATGAATCCCCAAGATTATCGAAAAAATTCCCAGATGTTTGATTCTAATTAAATAAGCAAGGGCACTTCAAGGTTCAAGAATGGCTAGTCTGAACAAGTGAGTGGGGAGTTTAAGAATGGAAATTTGTCAGGCTTATTGAGGGATTCAAGTGGTAGTCAATTTAAATCTTTGACCAGAGCATTAAATAGAAACAATAGTAATGTGCAGAGTAAAGAAAATCTTGTAGATGTTAGCACTACTTCTAGCAGTGATAAGCTAGCATTTAATAACGGGCTTATCTAGAAGCAAAAGTAAATGTAATAGCAAATCAAAAACATGCAAAGAGATGGGTCTGCAGGAACAAATGGGAATTATAGATCAGTAGGTAACAGCCAGTAACTTTTCATTCAAACTGAAGAGAATGATGATCAAGAAAACAACTAATTTATGATGCATCAAAAGAATAGAGGTCTTCATGACAAGATCGCCATTAATTTGCCAAGGAACCTAAATGGCGACAAAGAGAATATTTCGAGAACTGCCAATCAAGCCTAACTAAATCAAATTAGATCAAGTAATGATAGCATGCATTTGAAGAGAAGTTACGAAAACATGGGAATTAACGATTCAATAGTAAACGTCAACCCATGCACTGAGTCTCAAAACTCGAATTCCTATGCTTACATGCAGCAAAATACTTCATAGAATAATCTAGCTACAATGTCTACCCATAGTTAAAGTGGATTACCACCTACTGTTCCACATGGCATTAGCAGAATGAACAGCGAAAGAGTCAACTAAAATACTCAATAATCCCAAGATTCGAAGACTCTGCAAAAACAGCTAATCAAGTTCTAGTCTAAAAAGATGACAGAGTAAAACAGTTACAATTCGACTTTAAAGGATAACTAAATCAGAGATAGTTTTGAGAAAACAGGGCTGCCTCAGTAAAGATAGTATTCCACAAACTCAAGTAATGATGGAAACATCAATCAGATTATTGAAATGTAAAAGCAATAGTTGAGAAAGGGTCGTTCAAGCAGAGAGAACTTCAACTCAGAGAATTCATAAGAGCAAATATCTACCAGATAGACGAGTCAAAATAAGCAGAGTTCATAAACGAGAGCTCAAAATTAAATGAACTAGCCTACTCAGAAATAACTCCAGTAATTCCAGCAGATACAGCTATAACAGTAGTAGCAATAATAGTAGTAGCAACTCTAGTAATAATTTATGAAGCAACAGCAATAGCAGTAAATTCAACAGTAGCAGCAGATTTAGCAAGCTGTAGCTTATTAGAAGCAACTTATGAATGCCTAGTAATAAATCAAAAACATGGATCCTAATGAGCTTTGGCAGATGATGAATAAACAGCAACAGTAGCAGTACTAGTAGCAGCAGATGGCAAATCAACTCAATGGCAGTGGAGCGAGTGGATAGTCTCAGAAGCATCAGATTAAACAGTTAAATTCTTTCCCACAGCAGTAGTAATAATCAAAATATTATTGAGATAGTTTAATGTCAATTTTCACATAAAATATTAGAAGGTAGTGATTTTGTTTTTTAGAAAATTAGTACAAGTATAAAAAATGAAATTCTCAAATTTCGGTTTTTATTTTCTTTATAATTTATAGTATAATTCAAATTTATGAGTAAAAAAAGTTAGTTAAACTAATTTACTAGTATTTTTCGGCTAGCAGGTAGAACACAACCCCCCCCTAATGTACTATTTTCTTTTTGTAATCTTGTAGAATTTTTGACGCTGAGCAAGATTGTCAGAAGCGCCTTTTGCTTGCGAGCAATAGTTTTCGAGCTACGACCAAAATTAAGTTCATTTTTATACATAAAAACATAATAAAAATAGTCAAAAATTTAAAATATTTTTTGTTTTTATATTTTATTAAAAATCAATATTTGGGTCTTTTTGTCATATTCTGAGCAAAAATCTAATTATTGAAGTAATATTTTGGAAAGTTACCATTTTTGTCATATTTGATAATTTTAGCATTAATAATGCATTTCTGACAAAAATGGTAACTTTCCAAAATATTACTTCAATAATTAGATTTTTGCTCAGAATACGACAAAAAGACCCAAATATTGATTTTTAATAAAATATAAAAACAAAAAATATTTTAAATTTTTGACTATTTTTATTATGTTTTTATGTATAAAAATGAACTTAATTTTGGTCGTAGCTCGAAAACTATTGCTCGCAAGCAAAAGGCGCTTCTGACAATCTTGCTCAGCGTCAAAAATTCTACAAGATTACAAAAAGAAAATAGTACATTAGGGGGGGTTGTGTTCTACCTGCTAGCCTATTTTTCTATTATAAAGTCATCAAGATAGAAAGACTATCTTAATTATATTCGTTTTTTACTAAAATTTTATAATGGATGAAAAAAAGCAAAAAAACCATTTAATAAAAGCTAATGGCGATGGTGAGGGAAAGACCTCTAAAATATTTGCTAAATTTTATAATTTATATATCACTTCTAGTTCAAACTTTCACTCAAAACTGTCTCATTGATAGAGCTCATAAATTTATGTTTCAACAAATTCTTCGCAGACATTCTCCTCGTTGGTTCAATTTGCAGCATCTACAAGACAAAGTTCTTGCACTCATCACTGCAATTTGGAAGCAGTTCTTCAATAGGCATAGGATTCCAAACAGGAAACTTTTCATAATTATCACTGAATTAGGGTAGTAGAGTCAATGAAGGGTAGTCAAGTAGGTTCATTGTTGGAGTTCCAAGAGTTTTGAAGATTCTAAAGAGCTTTGAAATCATAGTTGACTCGTTAAAAGGGTGGTATCCTGTTAAGAAGTGAAAGATTAGACAGCCTGCAGCCCAAATATCTGAAGCAAATGTAGGGTAAGTTTGGCCTAAAATCAACTCTGGTGCAAGAGAATTACACTCAATGGTCTAAAATCTTTCGGAGATTGTGGAAACCAACTATTCATTCTCAGTTTGAGAAGATACATAACTTAAGGAGCATTTTTCAAACTTCCCCAGGATCAAGCTTCCTGTATTGCCTACATAGAATGATCTCAAGCAAATGTTATTGTGAGTGATTTTATTTTAATGTAGAGACTGCAAAGCTTTTAGTATCTAGAAAGCATAGACTTTAAAAAATAAAATAAAAGTCTCTTGCTAGGTGCTCATTGATCTTGTAATAAGTTTCGTTTTAAAATATGGAATCAAGAGTCACTTCAAAATGCTCAAACACTAAAATCAGTTCTTTCTCTCGGGTGTAAATATCGACTATCTGCTGAATATTTGACGTATCTCCTAGGCTTTGAAGAGCTGTTATTTATCTCACTGCCTCTTGAGGTATACCTTCACCCATTTCATGATATCTTTTCATAAGAACTTTCTAAAACCAAATATCATTGAAGAAGTTTTTCTACAACTTACCCTTCTGGTTTTAGTATCAAAAGCAAGATATTCCTTGAGATAGTGAGACTCTGATATTTTACATTCCACTATGTATCTCTCTCCTTTAACATCAACTTTTTTCTCATTTCTTAGTGGAAGTAATTTATCTTCAGACAGTGCAGTTGATGAAAGTTGATTAAAGTTGTAGCTTGGCTGAAATTTTGTTTGCATTTGGAAGATTATTATGGATGGTTATAAATCGCTTGTATATTAAAAAAAAATGAATTTTAAATTGCAAAAAATCTATCATTCAAAAATGTGACTGCAAATGGATTTTGTAGAATTAAATTTTATATTGTTATTATAGTTTAGTTTAATTATGTTGAAATTGCTTAAAATACTATATTTTATATTATTTTATTTTATTTCCTTAAATAATTTCAAATTAATATAATAATTTATCAATTGTTTTTTAATAATTATTAATGCTCAAATCATTCTTTTTTTTATAAACTATTTTTAGTAGTTTTATTCATAAATGAGTAGAGAATAAAATAAATCCACTTAATTATTTGGATAGTTTAGATATAATGATTGAAATTTTAATAATTATAAATGTTAAGTTCAATTCTAAATATTTGGAAATCTTTATTTTATAATTTGATATATTAGTTGTGATTGCTCTAAAGGTATTAAAATTAAATTTGATCACATTAAAATGTATAAAAGTTGGATAAATTGGATTTTTTATTCTAACCATTTATAAATAAAATAAAAATAAGGAATTTCTTGGGTTATCATAAATTGGCATTGTCTTGCATAAAAACAAATAATGTGATCTTTTTGCCCTATTATATCTGAGTCGTTTATCAACAGATAAATATTAGAATTTAATTATTATCGACGAGGCCTCTTCCCTATAATTTCCCAATATTTATATTGCAAAGATCTATATTATTTTATAATTTTAAAACTTCAGTAAATTAAAATCATTTTATACATTAAAACTAAAATGGTAAGTTTATCTCAGTCTACAGTCAATTTACATTCCTTGACATATTTGAAAGTTAATCGCTTATATAGTCTGCAACCAGTTCAACTCACACCGTGGTTCTCCTGCAATTCACTGAAGACGAAAACTCTAGAGCTTACTTGGACTTTGACACAATTGGAGATGCATTAGATGGTAAGTTTTATGCACATATTCACAACTTATAATTGATTACTTTCACATTCCCGCCAAAAACTTTCTTGTTTGGAAGAATGAAACAAGACTTAAGTCTAATCAGTTGCTCTAAAAGGCTTAAAAATTTCATTAAAAATAAATTAATTGCAAATTTATAGGATTGTGCTAATTATATGAACAGAAATTGAAAGTAGCAAACCCTGATGCACAGGCAATAACCTATGATTTATGCGATTTGATTAATTATCTCGATACAGTCAAAGATCTATCCTGCTTATGGTAAGAAATAACACAGTATTTTAATCATTTATTTTCAATTATTACTCCTAGATTTAGTCAAAACAATGATAAAAACCTCCTTTGTTATCACATGGTTAATTCCTAAAACTATTTTTACTGACTGATAATATTAATATAGCTTTAACGATACTCAGAAAGTGTATATTCCTCATGGGCGCGATTGGATAAAGTCAAAAATATACATGTCCCTCAAGAAACAGGCAAAGTGAGAGATAAATAATTATCAAGAATATAGGTTAATTTCTTAATATATGCAGCTTTTCTTAAGTAATTTCTTAATATATTTTAAAACTAAAATGTAACAAATAATACTTCACAAGTAAATTTTGAATTAAGTTATTTTTAAGAACAAATATCAAACTTAGATATTAAATTGAAATTTAATACCATTTTATATAAGGAACTATGAGTTTTTAAAACAAGAAATGTTTAATTGATTTAGAAACTATAATTAATAAATTTAAAACATAGTCCTCTAATTTGATTCATGAATAACCTGATAAAATCTAGAAAGCTGCTTTCAGCAAATTCAACTCTTCAAATTCGCAACATTGCATTTTTGTAGTATACTCAGCAGAGATTGTTTGTGGGGAGAAGCGATAAATTTAGAGAAAGAGAGTAGGGAGAGGAGCGTATCTACGTCGACTAAAAAGATCGTAAGTATTGAATAAATATAATTAACTTTCTCGAGAAGGCAGGTTCTAGGAACTTTACAATCAGAATTTAATAAGGAAAAAATTAATGTTATACTGGCTTAAGATTCATGAATTTTAAACTAGTATAGCATGAGTAAATTAATGAGATAATGGCCTTTTTATTAAAATTTGCTTTATATAAAGTTCCTCCTTTCTTTTTAATACTCATTCATTTAATTTATTACTATAGGCGAGGCATTAAAGAGACTTGCAAGGAAATTGTCTAAATAAGAATAAGAATCTCCAGATTTTATCGAAACCGAGAAGTAAAGATTGCAAAATATATTCAAAGACCACGGGGTATAAAAAGAGCAAGATCAAGGCTTAATTAAAAAGCTTATTGACTGGAAGAATAAATATGATTGAAATAGTTTAAACTCATAAGACTGGGTAATATTGCTAAAATAATAATGCCTTGAGTAATTTAGCCAAAATCTATTTTTTTCTTTAAAACATGACATGACAAAGCAGTTATTTGTTCATTTGTTAAGTTATTTTTGTTAGTAATAACATATTTCAAAAGAATGATGAATTATTTGCTTAATATTAATAAGATTTTTCTAAAAAATAATTATCAAAATCATTTTTTAGTTTAAATCCTTTATCAATCATGCTAAATTTTATTTCTTCAAATCATTTCAAAGTAGCGATATGAAATCATAGAGTTTAAAATGCTAATATCAAAACAAGAGATAGTCTCTTTATAATATTTTCTAATTCTGATAATCAAGTAAATTAAAGAATCCTCATTAATTTCATTATTTATCATCAATTAATATGATCATTGGTTATTTTTTTAAAATAAGTAGTTAATAATAATATTTCTAAATAAAAATGAAAAATAAAGAGGCTAAGCTATAACTGCTGTTTTTAGGAATTCTGATCATTCATAAAAATAAAAGATAAGCTAGATACTAAATAATCTTAATTGTTATTATAATAATTTAAAAATAAAAATAAAAAATATCCAAGTACTTAGGCTATATTTTCTCAAATAAATATATATATTTAATATAATTTCTTTTGATTCTTAGTTTAGTTGCGATATTTCAACGAATTAAATGAATTATTTTAATCTGTATTTTTTATTCAAAAGATAAAGTTTTATAGTAATAATAGAACATTTTTATTGATTTATAGTATTCTAGAAAATAAATATTCTAAAAAATTTAAATGTTAATAAATGATTTAATTAATATCATATAGACCATTATCAAGATATCTAGAGAGAATAGAATTATTTTGTGGTATTTTAATTATATACTATGATTATCATTTTGATTGAAAGATTTTATGGAAGATCTTTATTTGATGCTAGTCTACCAATAATTAAATCACTCTAAGCATAGAAGACAGATTTTAAGACATTTGTATTTGATATTTTTAGTAAAATTGGCTCTGGTATTTTGTAAACTATTATTCCTTAAATCTAAATTAAAATCATTGCTAACTCATTTTTTAAGTTTACTTCTTGACATTTTTATTTATATTCAATTGGGAATCCAGAGCACAAGCTTTCTACCACTTAACTTTCTTAATTGGCTGCCTATATTTAATGAACATAACAAAAATGCTGTATCATCAACCTCGTCCCTATTTCGTGGATGACCAAATCGACTCACTTGATAAATGTTCAGCTGAGTATGGGAACCCCAGTGGTCATTCACTGTTTGCAGCTGCATACTTCACTTTCATATATTTGTACTACTGGCATAATCATAGTAAAGGGGGTGAGAGAGTTAGTTCGATTTATTCTTAGTAAGAACAGAGAGACAATTAGTATATTATTAAGAGAACTCTAGTTTTCATATTATGCTTGGGTATGTTTTTAACTATTGGGTTTTCGAGACTCTAAACTTTTGGATTTAGAATTAACACAGAATTTTATTTAAATTTGGTTTATTTGGGAGCTCATAGTATAAACTAAATTATCTATGGATGGTAGCTAGGCATTTGGATTGCATTCTATTGTCACTACTGTTTAAGAAAGCCAATAATTAAACACATAAATATCTTAACTTGCGACACTTAAATTCATAGAATTAGAAATGAGATTCAACCCCCTATAACTTTATGCATTGGAATATCTACAGGATTATTTTTAATGCTTTTCATGTCTTAAATAATTGCATATATTTTTGTTGATATGACTTTTAAACCTGATCCTTAATGGATTCAAAGAGTGTACAAAAAATCACAATAAAAATCCATATAAAATCGAATATAATTTTAATTTTTAATGAATGCTCAAATGTATCCCCAGACAGTGGCTTTGCTTTGAATGATGTCTCAATTATCTAAGCCAGTTTATCAGCAATAATTTACACAGCATACCTAGGAATTTTGGGGGAAGTATCCTGCCCCATAATTTTATATGCACCCTAGGGGGGAAGTTTCCTGCCCCATACATAAAAATATGTAATTTTTATAATTTTCAAAGAATCTTTATCATCAATTATGATGTAGTTTTTTTTTAAATTTAGCTTCAAATATCATTTCTACCTTGATAATGAATTTAAAATTTAATGAAAATTACATTAATTATTAATAAAAAACACTTATTTTAGCCTTGTTAATAATATATAATTTGATAAAGAATAATTATGTACCTTGAAAATTATATAAAAATAAATGTTGTATAGTACATGTTATGGTAATTGAAATTGAAATTTATTGTTTCTAATAAAATTATTTCAAAAAACATAAAATTTAATGTTGGGGGCAGGAAACTTCCCCCCCTCCCGGAATTTTATATTTCAGACGTCTACATGGCCACGAATGGTACGGTATGCTTAGAACCAGTTTGAAAGTAATAATTTTAAGGTTCTTTATTATAGGCGTGCTTACTCTCCCTTTCGCAATTCTTATGCTTTTGACTGTAAAATCTGGCATCTAATTATCAGCAATAGTAACCATTTTAACTGCTCTTTTCCTTTGCGTAGGATTTGTGATGTTTGGAGTATCTCAATATTTCTTTAAGAGATTTAATTTGTTGAGTGAAGCACCTTTGAATAACCACGATTCTGAGCAAACTAACAGCTTATTAATGACTTCAATCAATCAAAACACTGGTGAATAAGCTAAGATTAATTGAATAATCCTGGCTAATATCAATATCTATATAATAATTATTAAGATTCAATAGCTATATTTTTATTCTTATATCATTTAAACTTTGTGAATTAAATAAGAATTAGAAAATATTAAGATAAATTAATGACAGAAAAGAAGACCCCAGCAATTCTTATTCATGTTGTCTTCATGTTCCTATTATTGATAATATTTGGAATAGAATTTGCTTATCGAAAACCTTTGTATGATTACAGTATTGATATCCAGAAAGGGCTAATGAATAATTAAACTTAAGCAGGAAAAGTAACATTTTGGCTATTTTCATAATGGGGTAACGGTGCACCATATTTCATCGTATTTATACTATTTTTTAACTGGGAAACAAGAGCTCGCTCGTTTTATTATCTACTTTTCTTAACGACAACTATATTTGTGATGAATATCACCAAAATGGCCTATCATGAACCAAGACCATATATGTATGATTCTAGTTTAGAGCCATATGGATGTTCAGCTGAGTATGGAAACCCTAGTGGCCATTCACTTTTTGCATCAGCCTTTAATTTCTTTTTATTTTTGGATTTGTTTCATGGAGATAACTTATAGAGGAAATCTAACAAACCCCTCTATGCTTTTGGTTTATTTTTGACTCTCTCTTTGACAACATTAATAGCTTATGCTAGACTGTACGTGATGGTACACACAATTAATCAAATAATTTATGGACTTTAACTTGGACTTTGGTTAGCTCTTTATTTTCACTTTTGCCTTAGAAATTTTATAATGCAACACATCGATGATGTATCAATAAATCTTAGAGACCATCAACTGAGATATTCAAGATACATTTTGATATCTTCTCTTATAGCAATCTTAGTTTTTATGTCACAAATTCTGACATATATTATTGTTGAAGCTACTTTCACTCCTCCTTAAAAATGGCTTGACAATATAGCTACGAAGTGCCACAAAGATATTGAGAAAGATAAAGACATATTAAATTACAAATCAGTAGTATTGAGTGGGGTCTCAGTAGCTACTTATGGTTGCTATCTTGGGATACTTTCGCATAGAAAAATATATGGATAGATGTGGCAAGGAATTTACCACACTAATATTGCAAAGTTTATTTTGAGATACTTAGTTGTAGCTTTTATATGCCTTCCAATTGCTTGCCCATTTTTCTTAGTACCTTGGTCAGCTCCCTTACCAGTTCCCTTAATATTAATTTTAATAAGTTATTGAAGGTCTTATTTAAATTAGTTGAAACTTAATGAATTTAATATTTATAAAGTTCTAATCTTATTCAAAACTCTCCTTCCAGTGACAGTAGCAGGCTTCGTGGCATACGCTTTTACGCAATATTTCTACGATAAATTTAAACTTATAAATGATAAGAGTGACTCTTTGTATCCAATGAGATCCCTAGTAAATTCATAAAAATAGCAAAATGAGGAAACTGAAGAATTAAATAATGTGTGAATTAGAAATTATCTAAGTATATTATTATTTTGATAAATGGATTGTATATATAAGTATGGAGGAAAATTCAAATGCTAAGAAATCATTATTAAATAGTGAATTTTATTTAAATAAATATTGGCGGAATAAATATATATTCATAAGCAAAGGTGTATTAAAATAGAAAGTATTATGCTTTTAAAATATTTATAATTTCCTGATTGATTTCATTTATTTCATAAATATTAAGTTAAACTTTGACCCTATAAATATATATTCTGAAATAAAATTGAGAAGAAACCGATATAAATTGAATAAAACATTCTTTAATTTTAAACTTAATACTAAAGTAAAATGACTTCCAGGGAAAAATTGATACATTTGAACTACATTCTGATATTTTTAGTTATATGGCTCTTCAATGTGCTATTTCAAGAATAACTCTATGCTTACAGTTTAGAGATCATAGTAGAAATGATCAAGAAACAGTCAGAATTTGAACTTCAAGTTTGGGAATTCTTGTCATACATATAATTCATTTTACAATTTAAGCATCTGAAATTTAAAATTATAGGTGCAGGAAAGGTTTATCCTTACATCATCATGGCAGTGCTGTGCTGGAGTGGGCCAATTCATGGATTTTATCTTCAATTATTTTACTCAGCGTAAGGTCAAATTATGACAACAGTTAAGTTGCTACTTGCAGCTCCCAGGCCCTATATGACTCTATGAATAATTTACTTTAATTTAATTATTAAATTTATTAGACTGATGACAGAATATCTTTGCAGGTGTGCTATTAAGGGTACGGCAATCCAAGTGGTCATGCATTGATGGCGTCTGCATTTTCCACAATTATGCTACTAAGCTTTTATCATACTGAAAAGTAAAGACATTTGACTATGTCTCAAAGACTTAAGGAATGGAAGTATATAAAGTATAACATTTCAATTTTTTATTCTAATAAAATGATTTATTGTTTAGGTTGCTTGGCTGTTGTGATAGTCCACTCATTTTTGCAAACATATAATAGACTTCCAGTTGCTGCTCACTCTATAGATTAAATTTTGAATGGTGCAATTTTAGGATTTTGGGTAGCTTTTTACTTTCATTATTGTTTCAGAACTTAAGTTTTATAACATGTTAAAACACTAATCAAGCCAGACATTCTTGAACAGTATAATGTTAGACTATATAGATCACAAAATATCACAAGAGCAGTGTCGATGTATATTATCTTCTTTGGTATAATGGTTTTATCATACTTTTACATTGATTATGTGTACCCAACTCCAGAAGATTGGATTAGAAGAGTGAATGAAAAATGCAATAATCCACCAATTTTGGCGACTTTCTAATATGTTAGCTTGTACTTTTCATAAAGTGTTGCACTAGGACTTGGTTCGTATATCGCTTTATAATTTAGATCAGCTTACTTCCCAAATAGTTGCAGTACATTCTATAATTGGAAAGCATTTACTTTAAGAGCTATCTTCGTAGTGTCTGTTGACCTTTTTATTACATATTTAACTGATATGATTCCCTGGACAGTCAGCAGCCTTTGGATTATTATTGTGTTCAAAGCTCAACTCCCCAGTTTAATAAGAGGGTTTATAATTTACGCATTCCCAGATTAGCTTCTCTACTTATTAGGAAATACCTTTTAATGGGAATTTACAAAGAAAAGTACTTCTTAAACTAGTAGTGAGATGAGCTTTGAGCTTCTCAATTAATAGCTTCTACCTAAGAAGAAATCAGTAAGTTTTGAGGACACAAGAAATAGCTCAAGCAGGGATAATGACGAAGAGTCCTCGAAAGGAATAAATTGAAGCTCTAAAGAAAAGTGACGTATTTCATTTCTTAGAAAACATAATTTCGCTTCATATCAAATAATCAAGTTAATTTATTAATATGAGTCAACTTTAATCTGGGATGATATATGGCATTATTATCTTTATAAAACTCAAAAGTTAATATATAGTAAGGTAATAGAACTGAAATCAATTCTAATAATAAATATTAAGTATTTCAAATTATTTGTACAAGGACATTTTAAAAATGAAGGAAAAGTAATTTCTAATGCAGCTGTGCTATAACAAAAAATAATCTTTTTATATTAAATAATAATTATTTTATACATCTTCTTTTTCATAATAATATGGCTATTGAATTATTCTTATAAAAAGCAATTATTCGAGTACAGTCTTGATGTCATAGTAAATATTATAGAAACTAGAACTGAAGTTTCAATTTGGATTTGGACCCTAATTGCAGATTTATAGCTTTATAAATTAAAGTAAGTTTTATGTAATTTTTATAGGAAGTGGAAAACTTTACGGCTATCTATTTATCGCTATTTTAAGTTGGTATGGACCTGTTAAAGGCTATAATTACAGATTAGTTTTAACAATTTGTGCTTTGACAATGACAACTTAAAAGCTAATACAGCATGATCCCCGCCCTTTCATGGTTGATGATAGAATCGAAGTAATGAGCTGCTTTCATGATTATGGGAATCCCAGTGGGCATTCAGTATTAGCAGCTACTTTCTCCACTTATTTGTTTTTAATGCACTTTCACACTGAGAGAAAGCAGATGATTAGCTTTAGAGATAAAGTTAAGGACTGGAAATACATTAAACTTTAAATAATGTTTAAAAATATATACATACTAGGAATTTTAGGCATCATAGGCTATACTTTTATTCAATCATTTAACAGGTTGTTCCTAGGGGTTCATGCCATAGATTAAATCTTATTTGGATGCTAACTTGGTTTTTGGGTAGTATTCTACTATCACTACAACATAAGGGTGAATGTTTTGGTTCATTTGAAGAAACTTATAAAGCAAAATCCATTTGAAAACTATCAGATTAACTACCTGTAATATGCATTGAGAGGTTTGTTACTTTTTACAATTGGCTTTGGAATATAATTTGCAGCATTTCTATTTGCATACTATACTTTTGAGACACCTAAGGATTGGATTATTAGATTAGCTGGCAAATGTAGCGCTCCTCCACTTTATAATACTTTCGAGTTTGTGAATCTATATTACTCCGGAGCAACAGCTTCAGGTTTCGGAGGGTATCTTGGATTACTATTTAGAGCGAGATATTTCCCAAATTCCTGCAATATTTTCAAGAACTGGAAATATTTCTTAGTTCGAGCTGTGATGATATTTGTTATTCAAATGCCCTTTGATTACATTGAAAAAGCTGTGCCTTGGGATGTGCCTTAGTATTGGATGATGATTGTTTTTAAAGCTCTCCTACCCAATTTTATTTCTTCATTCTTAGTTTTCTCATTACCTGATCAAATTATCTTCAAAGTTAACAAATACTTTGGGTGGGAGCAGAGAGAGCCCCAAGATCTAGATGATAGTGTCAGTTTTTTAGTACAGAATATGCTAACTAAAGAGCAAAAGTAAGACAGAGATTATTGAATTTTAATACTTAATGAATTAACTTAATTAATCAAAACATTTATCTAAATTATGAAATCCGGTTTAATATGAGAGCAAGACAAAAAAGAAGGCATGAATTTAAAAAGATATTTAATAGGAAAATATTTTGGTGTTAGTTTCAAAATTAACTTAGATTATTTTTATTTGAGTTATCTATCCCCATTTATTTTACTGAATTATCCCATAATTAATAGCATTTAAAATGTCACAGTTTATAACTTATAAATTTAAATTTATAAAAAGCCCTCATCTCAAACTTTGTAAAAGCTTTGCTAATCCTAATATTTACTCATTAATATCAACAACAACAAAAAAATGGCAGATAAATAAGTATTAGTACATTTGTGCTACATATTTTTGTTCGTAATATTTTGGAGTTCAAACTATATCTACAAGGAATCTATGTACGATTATAGTATTGAGTTAATAATAGAAATTGCTAAAACGAGAGATGATTTTCAAACTTGGTTCTTCACCATTTTAGCAAATTTATAATAAAAATGGATTGATATTTGATCTTAGATAATTTTATTTATAGGAAGTGGGCAGCTTTACTAATGGATAATGCTTTTAGTAGTTAGTTGGTATGGTCCAGTTTATGGCTTATACATTAACATGTTTTTCACAATTTGCAATTACATGCTGACGATTACAAAATTGATGATTCATGACCCCCGCCCATACATGACAGATGAAAGAATCGATGTAGTGAGCTGTTCTCATGAATATGGAAGCCCTAGTGGACATGCAGTACTTGCAGCTACATACTCTACTTTCTTGTTTTTAATGTACAATCACAGCTAAAAATAAACCCATTTAACCATGAGTTAGAGATTAAGAGACTGGAAGTACATAAAAAAGCTGGACTCAAATTTTTAAAAAATAAATAAGTTCATTTTAATTTACTTGGAGTCATATGCATAGTATCTTATCCATTAATAATGGCTTACGACAGATTATTTATGGGAGTTCACACAATCGATCAAATTATATTTGGTTTACAATTAGGATACTGGCTCGCTTTTTACTTCCATTTTTGTTACAAGAAAGCTATTCAAGTTCATGTTCACAGACTTCTGGCTTCCGATCCTTGGCTAAGCAACAGGTTTATGATTGGTAAATATGCATTGAATGTCACTGTATTTTTCTTTGTATTTGCGATGGGTTCTTAAATCTTAGCTTTCTCTTATACTTATTACACTTTTAAGACTCCTTAAGAATGGATAGATAGATTAGCCAGCAAATGTTCTTCTCCCAGTCTCTTCAATACTTTTGAGTACATGAGTTTATACTATACAGGTGGAACTGCAGCTGGTTATGGAGCTTATATGGGATTATTATTGAGAGTAAAGCTATTTCCAGGCAACTTGGTAAGAAACAGAACTTTGAAAAATTTCACGCTTAGAATGATATTTATCTACATCTTAACCTGGCCATTCCTTTGGCTTGACAGTCAAATCCCTTGGGACGTCAGTGCTCTATGGATTATAGTAGTTTTTAAAGCTTTAATCCCAGGATTTTTCTAAGGAGTTATGATGTTTGCTTTCCCAGATTAAATTATTCACTCACTTGATAAGCTCTTTGGTTGGGACAAAAAGTCTTCTGAATTTAATAGCGAATAATTTGAGACTGAAGGTGGATCGAGTAGCCCAAATAATTACAACATTTAAAACCACTCTTTTTCATATGACTTATCAATTTAACATAATTAAAAAAAGAAGGAGCATGCATACGAATACACTGCTCACACATAAGAGCAAGAGGAAAAACTAAAGCCTCTACTTAAAGAGAGTCAATTATGAAAATGAAAAGACATTTAAAAAATTAATCAGTTGTTTATTAATGTATACTGGATTATTTAACTTTCAAACTTATTAAAATTACTTAATTTCTTCAAAATTAACCAAGAACCAGATAATTATTTTTTAATGTAAAATAAACTAAATAAGGCTAAATAAAAACTTTGTGAACTTTTTCAGAATTTATTAAACGCTATATTATAAAACTTAAATTATTGCTGAAGCTATAATGTTAAGAAATAAAAAAAGTTTATAATATTTTAAATATTATATATTTTCTTTATACCCTATACAAACATTATAATAGTTAATAATAATCATACTAAGACAACGTAACTTGTAAGTTGAGGAACGGTCATCTTCACTCTTCGATTTTTACGTCATTCGACGAATTAACACTGATATCATAAATTTTTTATATGTAAAAAACGATTATTATATTATATTCTTTTTTAATTATAAGTTAACCTTTTTAACAAAATAATAAATAGGATTGCAAATTTTTATTTAAATTTATTAAGAAAGTTCCTAAAATTATTTGCTATTAAATTATAGTTATGCCTATTTATTAAGTATCATAAATCATTACTATCAATTAACTTTGCTTTAAAAATTTCAATTTAATAATCTTTAAGTTTATGCTAATTATTAATCCATTAAAGTTAGCCCTCTTAACTTTAGCACTTCTTGTACTGTATGTTCATATCTCCTTTTCGGGTTTTTTAAATTAATGATGTTTATAGGAACCTCAATCAAAAAACATCTTCGAAATAATGCTTTGATTTGTATGCAAGTATTGTAGGAGGAGGTGTGAATGACAATGGAAACACTATATTTACTATGATATTCCCCTTGCCTGATGGGTTTTTTATAGTTATGGGATACAGTAGCTCAACATTTGTCCTGGATAAATATGGCGCGTCTGGAAGACCCTTTATTATCAAATATAATCCACAGCTGCAGATTTAATATGCAAGATAGGTTTATAGGCCTTCCTCAACTCGGATTTATAAAGTTGCGTGGGGATCACTATCTCAAGATGGATAATATTTGTTTGTTACGACTGAATATGGTTATGCTGCTATGTTGCTATTTCGAGTTTCAGATGGAGAGCTCCTCACAAATTTTATGGTGTCCAAATTTGACAATCAAATTTACGCTTCTTATGTCTTCTAGAGAGCAGAAATGCAAAGTCTGGATAAAGTTTATATCTTTGCCTTCGACTAATCCACTTACCATTAGGTAGTATTCTAATTAGACTTAAGTGGAATAAGTAATGGGATTGGCTTAACTTATCCGATTATAAAACTCAATATCTCAATTTAATTTGTGAATGAAGTAAGGATTAGAATAAAATTTCCTATTGTAATCATTTTCATTATTAAATAAATTTTATTTGATCTATATTTTATTTAAGCAAATTAAGTCTTTTTAATTTTCAATCATATTATATTAAATTAATCCTATTTATAATATAAATGATATGAAAGGTTTTACCTGTTTAAGCTATTGAATCACAAGGGGCTTATGAATGGTTTTAAATTATGTATTTGAGTTAAAACACTCGATTCTTGTATCTCTTTGGTAGATAATATACTCATTAAGCTGTTTTCAAGTTAGATACTTAAAATAGTCTCCAAAGTTATAGTAATTTTGGAGTCAATTTTCCGCCTGCAACTTAAAACTCAGCAGGTGTGATTGAATATGCAAGTATTGTTGAAGACTAATTAACAAATATATAATGGTAATTTTTGTGCTCATATTACGTAAATTATAATACATCATCTGGGCAAGGGGATTTGAATTTTTGGCTGCTTAAGGAAATTAACAAGGATTAGCCAAACTCATAATTTTCTTATGAAAAAAGCTATTACGTAGGCTAAGCAAATTAGTTTTTATATTGCGCAGGCGCTTATCTTGATAAATCTTTAACTAAGTTTGCAGGAGCTTTATATTCTTACTATTAACCATACTTTTCTTTGATAGTAGCTTTTGAAATTACTGATACAGGTATAATAACAAAGTAGCTTCCAAATTTCTACTCTCCTTCTTTGGGAGATTAATTAGACATTTATCACATAGATTTTAAAAGTCCCTATTAAGCGAAAGTTACTGGAATTCTACATAGAGTTGCTGGAACTGCTTATAGTAAATATCAAGGGATAACTTTAGATTACCCACCTCCTTATTTTATTTAACAAGACACTTAGTATAGTTTATCTTTTATAGTAGATAATGGCCTTCAAAGTGCCCAACAAAATTACACAACTTTGGGTTGGGTATAAAAGAGTTATGACCTCATTAAGTTAAATATTTTACAACAAAACTTAAAATCTGGAATACAAATTGATCCATTACAAAACTTTACAAAAAGTATCACTCCATCAAGCATTAAAAACTACACCTATACTATTGGATCTCCCTTACTTGTTATTAAATTCAATGATTTTAATTTTAGTGAGGATTGTAGTGACTCATAGTTTACTTATACTCTTTTCATTAATTCAAGCGCTACACTGCCAGGATTCATTTAAATTGACAGTTCCTCTCAGACTATATACGTTATTTCAACAAATAATTCTTTTGAGGGAAATCATTCAGCTATAGTCTAAGGATCCCTTCCAGATGGGTTCTAAAACAGCACAACTTTTAATCTGGAAATATTCAAATAAGTATTTGTTACTCATTCAGCTTTTGATTCAAAAATTATATTAAAAAATGCTGGGCCTCCATTTTTTATGTAAAAGCCAAGGGACATTATAATCACTGCTGGGTCAACAAGCAAAATCTTATTGCCAACATATATAGATCCGGATCCCTTAGATTTAATTAGTTTGAAAGTAAATTTGTTAAATTCAAACAAAAATATAGTAAGTGTGAAAGATAATAAATACCTGAAATTTTAGACAATTGCAAACGAAGACGTTGATATTTATTAATTAGAGATAATATTGAAAGATAATAACCCCTACAAATCAATGTAATCTTTATATCAAATTAAGTTGACAGTAATTAATAATTAAGATTTTCCATTAAAAAAAAAACTTTGATTTAAAATTAGAATACCAGTACCATACTATTGATGGATCTTAAACTTTTAAGTTCTGAATTCGTAGGGTTTCTAAATCTGGGAATGAGTTAATAGATACTGATAAATAACTAAAACAGAGAGTTTGTTGCTTAAAAACTTTAAAATAGCTTAAATATAAGTTGTAAAAATCCCAATATAAGATATGCCTATTATGTTGAGGAGGTAGAATCTGACAGTTTTATAGTTTAATTCAAATTTCTTGAAGATAATGTAAAGCTTGTAAGTTTCATTTCTTTAACAATTTTTTTTTTAGGTTAAGCATATAAGTTTTGAAATAGATGTCAACAATGTCCAACATTTCACTCATGAATCTAAGTTTGATACAACACTCATGTTCAGAAAAAATAAATTGCAGGTCACCCTAAAAAATCATACGTTAAAAGATAAAATTTAAACCCTAGCAAGCTTTTTCTCTTTATCATTAGGTTCCATAATGATAACATAAATGGTACTTCAAGTCTTCACTTCAGGCTCTCTCTAACTATTATGGGGTTTTATTAACACACAGTAATTAATAGCTCATTTGCCATTATTTTCAATTGATTTACCAGCTAAAGCGAATTAAGTGATTTGAGAGTAAGTATGAATGATTAATCAACAATTTAATTTAATATGTATAGTAAATGTACAGTGATATAGTCTTAAATAGCTCATTTTTCTCATCATCTTCAGCATCATGATCATAATAATTTCTCGATCAAATCTCGAGATCGGTGCTCATTAGGTTCCTCATGATCATAGAATCAGAAGTAGCTCATTTTAAGTTCCATCAGTTGAAATCTTAGGCACATCTCGATTTAAGAAGGATTTTTTTAGCATCGTTGTGAAGGTCAAGTCTCCATTTTAACCTTTGATTTTTTAATAATTTTGAGATTATAAGTTAAGTTGTAAGGTCTGATTAAAACTTTGTTTGTTTTAATGCTTTAAGATTAATGATTAAACTAGTAGGTTTATTATATAGAGAAATTTAATTAGTGAGATTTTAATTACATTTAAATTTAATGTGATTAATTAAAGCTCAGACCTTACAACTTAACTTATAATCTCAAAATTATTAAAAAATCAAAGGTTAAAATGGAGACTTGACCTTCACAACGATGCTCAAAAAATCCTTCTTAAATCGAGATGTGCCTAAGATTTCAACTGATGGAACTTAAAATGAGCTACTTCTGATTCTATGATCATGAGGAACCTAATGAGCACCGATCTCGAGATTTGATCGAGAAATTATTATGATCATGATGCTGAAGATGATGAGAAAAATGAGCTATTTAAGACTATATCACTGTACATTTACTATACATATTAAATTAAATTGTTGATTAATCATTCATACTTACTCTCAAATCACTTAATTCGCTTTAATATGTATTACTTTTTCTCTTTGACGATTGGCTCCTTAAAGTTTGATATGTTTCAAGTTGATGACTTATTTTCATAACTTCTTGGAATTGTGCCAACCTAAAATTAGTATGCATAAAACTTTTAAGATTTTGACTATGGGACTACAGAGACGATTTTTAGTATTGGACCTACAGCTATATTTATTGCTCTTGTACCAACAATGCTTTTGGTTATGCTTTTATTAAAATCATTTGC
Source organism: Oxytricha trifallax (assembly GCA_000711775.1). Taxonomy (NCBI): domain Eukaryota; phylum Ciliophora; class Spirotrichea; order Sporadotrichida; family Oxytrichidae; genus Oxytricha; species Oxytricha trifallax. Next base: position 17,373 of record ARYC01000267.1, on the reverse strand, counting down.
ATAGAAAATCAATTTGTAAGAATCAATTAATGTTTTTAACTTGCTTCTAGAATAAAAAGGATTCATGATAAAATCTAAGAAATATTTTTGGCATCGTTCAATTTGCTTCAAATTATTTTATATTTGAAATTAACGTATGTATTACTATTTTTATTTATAAATACTAATAAGGAATTTGAAGCAATTCAAATTTTCTAACAAAATAATAATTTCTATTTTAATTTGAGGCAAGATTCTCTCAAGGTTTTAATTATATTATATATAAATCGTAAAAAAAGGTAAAAACTATAAATAGTGTAGGTAAAAAATTATTTTTCAATTTTATTAGATAAAGGTCAAATTTTAATTTGTAAAATTCTATATTTTTACAATAATTTTTAATAATGTACTAATTTGCATGAAAGTAAAAAATTATCTATAATTGATTGGATAACTATTTGTTTAGACAAAATGATAATTTTAAAATTATTTTATATGATTATTTTAATTTGAAGAATTATATTTAAGATTACATAGAAAACTTATAGTTTTTCTTCGCTCTGTATATCTGCCTATATTTCGATACTCTTTTGGCATAAATTTAATTATTGAATCTTACATAAATTTGCTTTTAAGTTCATAAATTAATTTGATAAATCAAAATTACGATGACTTAACTCATATAGGAGTTTATTTGCAGTATGCTTTTGCGATTTTCATAATGGTATTTACATTAAACTTATTAAATCTTTTTATTTAGTTCATTATATGCATACTTCTACCTTTAATATTACTGATATATACAATAAAATAAGATTCAAGAGAGTTAAGAAAGCTCTAAGTCAGATAAAAAGTGGGAGCATTTTATAATGATTTATAGATCAGAAGATCTAAAAGTTAAAGATTTTTGAATTTAATTTACTTTATGAGAAGGATTGTCTTTGTACAGTTAATTCTACAAGGTATTGATCATCCTGTTTTTCAAATAAATGTAAGAATTTCTTCAATAATAATAACACACATTTTTTAGGGGTTTATACTGCTGACTTTATTTCAGTTGTGTTTCATAATAACAGTAAAACCATACAAAGAATCCTTATTTAACAACTTGAACTTCCTAAATGAACTATTTATTTTAATAATTTCAGATTTCTTGTTTCTATATACGAGCTGCTTTCAAACAACCTCAAATTTTGCAGAATTTGATGAGGAATATTATCTAAATGAAGAAACCTTGATAATCTCTTATAATATTGGATGGTTCTTACTTTCACTGCTAATTGCGATTTGTCTAGTTAACATGTACTTTAATGTGAAAAATATTATAAGTACTTACAGAACTTAAACTAAAAAGTACTACTTAAGATTTAAAAATTGGAAAGAAAATAGATAAAGCTTGAGAAAAGCGAAAATTTATCAAAGTTCAGCGCAAGTGTTAGACTCCTTTAAAAGTGTGAAATCTTTTAATACGAAGAACACACTCAATCCTTAAGACGAAATTAATAATAATTTTACCAAAAACAGTTTAAATTTTCAAAGCAATCAGAACTAATTAGATTAATCAGGAATATTTTCTGAAAAAGTAAATCATGTTCATAAAAGTTACACCTAATCAAGGAATTAAATCAAAAAGTCTCAAAAAAAGAGAAACAAATTTAAAAGAGGAAAGAGATTCTCAGATATTGTAGAAATACATTTGAATTTGGAAAATTAATTATATTTAAATTATTAATACATTAAATTATTGGCAGTTAAAGTTGGCCAATTTAAACGATCTTGGCCTCATTCGATAAAGAATCTAAAATTAGCTGGACTTTACTATTGGCGGTACTATTTAATCTCATCCACAGAGCGAGATAACTTGACTTTAATTTGAGGGTATAATTAAATGAAATAAGAGGTATTTAATTAAAGTGAAGTTATTTCGCTCCAGGGATGCAATAAAATAGTACTGCCAATAGTAAAGTCCAGCTAATTTTGAATTCTCTATCGAATGAGGCCAAGATCGTTTAAATTTGCCAATTTTAACTGCCACGATTTTGATTAATATTATATTTAATTATAATTTATTTTCCAAATTCATATGTATTTCTACAATATTGCTTTTGACACAAGCTTCGAATCAAAGAATGAAATAATAACTTCCAATTAATAAATATTTAAGCCTTAACCATAAATGTAGTCCCATCTATAAATACCTAAATCAAGAATTTCTCAACTTGATTCATAGATAAGTTAGGATCCTAGATTGCCATATAGTATAGAGACAAGTTAAATATCTTAATCATAAAGAAATTCTGTGAATTATTTGGGCAGAAGAGATATTCAAGTATCAAAGGATTATTCAAAAATTAGAAACTATTTAAGAAAAATATATAATAATTATATAAGAAATGGAGTTTTACAAATTTTTTGTTATGTTTCCAATGATTACATAGAAAAATATAACCTAATCTTTTAGATATACTTAAATTCTTAATTCAATAAAAATTTGAAATTAAATTTAAAAATACAATTAATAATAATAATGTGACTACTGTTTATTTTAAACTTCAAAATAAAAAAATTAAATCAAGTCAAGTCAAGGCTAATTTATTTAATTATATTAATCTAGTATAATCAAAATGAGAAAACTGTTAAAATCAAATCAAAAATGCAAGCAAATATAATTATGTTCATATCAAAATACATTAGTAGAAAAAAAACAGTCTCTTATTTGAGTTAGGATTAAGTATTTGCTTATATATATCTTTAATTAAAATAACAAACATGGAAATGTTTAATTTTTAATTTAATCACTTTTTCTGATTCATTTCTATTTTAGGGCTTGTCTTATATGTCTAGCATTTATACTCATTGTTGCAACTTTTCTTGTCTGTTTGGGTATTGACGTCAGGGCGTCCCACCCTCGGTCAGGACGTCCCAGATGACGTCAGGGCGTCCCAATATAATAAATAGTAAAAAAATTTATAATGTTGTTTTGAACTCTAAATAAAATTCTCTTAGAATTTTATCAGGCAGGGTCCTAGGGGTGCAACCCCTAGTGGGGTCAGGAGGGGCAGAGCCCTTCCTTCGATACCAAATCGAAATAAGTAATAGCAGGGGTCAAGGGGGCGGCAGCTCCATGTGGAGGTTCGGGCTTAGCCTCCTAAATTTTTTTGAGAGAATGTGTATGAATAAGTGAAAATAAGTAATATTTAATCGTTAAAATATAATCGTTAATAATTATTTAATTAGTTTGTATATGGAATCCTTTCAACAACAAATCAGAGACGACTAATCTATACATGTCATTTAAAATATAGTACATGAGTTACAAGCTTGCGGCTTACTATAATTTAATCTCTAATGCATACGATGTGACTAATAATTACAAGTGATATATACTACATCTAATAAATACAAGATCATTGTTTCTATGAGTGTGAAAATTCTAAATGTCGATCCAGATAATCTATTAAGAATGGGTTAAGAATTTATTGTCCTAATACATTACCATTGAAAACATTAAGAGAGATACTCTTTACTTTTTTTCCTACTGGAAGAAATACAAGTGAAATTGTAGAAGATATCTAAAAAAACTTTTAACTTAAAACAAGTAGAGAATCTGTAGGAAAAGTTTTGGGTGATATTCGTAAAATAATTAAAGCCAAGTTATTGTTTGAACAGAATAGCTATTCTTTATAGGGTGATGTGTAGATGGACGAGATGATTAATTTTTTAAAAAAAATTTATAATCTTTTTAAAAATTTATATTAAATTTATAACAAAAATTTTAATAAGTTTTGTTAAAAAAATTAAATTTAAATATCTTAGTTATATCTTGTATATTAATATCTAAAGTGCAAGACTATATAATAAAGTTTAAATGTTTTATGTTTACTAAAATTTCATAGATATTAGAATATAGGTATTGATAAATTATAGCACAAATAAAAAATGATTTAAACATACATAAACTCAAACATTTCAAATAAAAATATTAAATTAATGTTTTTGAATAGTTAAACATATTTTTGGCATTCAAACATAAATAAGTAATTATAATATCTTGGTAAAAAGTTATTTTATTTATACTAAAAATAATTTTATAATATACAAAATTCATCTTAAATTACTAAATGAGTTAATTACTAATAAAGATAGTATTTTCTAAATGAAATAGTTAAATGTATAAATAAATTTTTTATAAAAGAGCAATTCTTGTTTAAATTGATTTTAGCTAAAATTATTTTATATTTTATAATGTCACAATTTTAATATAAAAAATTATTATAAATTTTATAAGCGCAAATAATATATACAACTTTAATTTATGTATAGTAATATCCTTTGATAGTTACCTTCTGTTCGACCGAGACCCGTCCCACCCCGTACCCCTCTTCTAAAAAATACCCCCTTCACACCCGTACCCCCCGTACCCCCCATACTACCCACCCCATTTCATATGAAATTTTTATCCGCGCAGTCTGAATCGATTTCCTTCATGACATCTCGTCATCATATATAGATAATTTTTTATATGAAATATCATAAATTTTTGAAAATTTATTCTTTGCTTAATAACCCATAATAGCATATTAATTTCATTTTTTTTTAATTTTTCAACGCTCGCCATTATTTTCTGAGTACATACTCTCATAGGAAATTATTTATTTTATGAGTAACACATTAATAATCATAATTATATATTAAAATGATAATTATTTATATAGTACTACATATAATTCTTAACAATTTTGGGGTATGGACCCCTACAATGGGCCGCTAAATGTTTTTTCTATATTTTTTTAAATGTTCTAAAAATCATTAAAACATCAAAGTAACATGTCATAAGTCATTCAAAAGCTCCCTTACGACTTTTAAAAGCAGTCTATAACAACAAAAATTATAATATCAATAAAATCATAAAATACATAGAATTTTAAATTAATATTACTACTTTTATTTAGTATGTTATGATTATTATATTTATTTTTTCACAAATTTATATTCTAATATCATGATTAGTTTTTATAATTGCCTCAAAACATTAATATTATATGCAATCTTATAGATCAGTAAGCTAAATGATTGGTTTTGAGGCAATTATAACAACTAATCATGATATTAGAATATAAATTTGTGAAAAAATAAATATAATAATCATAACATACTAAATAAAAGTAGTAATATTAATTCAAAATTCTATGTATTTTATGATTTTATTGATATTATAATTTTTGTTGATATAGACTGCTTTTAAAAAGTCGTAAGGGAGCTTTTGAATGACTTATGACATGTTACTTTGATGTTTTAATGATTTTTAGAACATTTAAAAAAATATAGAAAAAACATTTAGCGGCCCATTGTAGGGGTCCATACCCCAAAATTGTTAAGAATTATATGTAGTACTATATAAATAATTATCATTTTAATATATAATTATGAGTATTAATGTGTTACTCATAAAATAAATAATCTCCTATGAGAGTATGTACTCAGAAAATAATGGCGAGCGTTGAAAAATTTTAAAAAAAAATAAAATTAATATGCTATTATGGGTTATTAAGCAAAGAATAAATTCAAAAATTTATGATATTTCGTATAAAAAATTATCTATATATGATGAAGAGATGTCATGAAGGAAATCGATTCAGACTGCGCGGATAAAAATTTCATATGAAATGGGGTGGGTACAGGGGGTATGGGGGGTACGGGGGGTACGGGTGTGAAGGGGGTATTTTTTAGAAGAGGGGTACGGGGTGGGACGGGTCTCGGTCGGAACAGTTACCAAAATAAGAAAATGATATATTTAAATTCTAAGAGGAATTTATTTAGAGTTCAAAACAACATTATAAATTTTTACTATTTATTATATTGGGACGTCTGACGTCATCTGGGACTTCCTGGCGTCACCTGGGACGTCCTGACGTCATCTGGGACGTCCTGACCGAGGGTGGGACGCCCTGACGTCAATACCCGTCTGTTTTTTATCAAAAAAATTTAGATATCTTCAGGGTATCTTCCTTTAGCTATCTTCAGGATATCTTCCTAAAAAAAATTAAAAAATGGAATTTTTATAGTAGTAATAACAACAGTAGCAGTAATAACAACAATAGCAGTAGATTTAACAATAGCAATAATAAAATCAATAAAACTAACTGTTCTAGGATTTTTCTAAAAAAAAATCCAATTTTCTAAATTCATGTTTTGAGTATGTTGATAATGAAGATGAGGATGAAGATAGTGATGAAAATAACAACTAAATTACAAATTTTAAATTTCTGAAATTTTCTAAAATTTCAGCAGAACAGTAAGTTTTATTGATTTTATTATTGCTTTTGTTAAATCTACTGCTATTGTTGTTATTACTGCTACTGTTGTTATTACTACTATAAAAATTCCATTTTTTAATTTTTTTAAGGAAGATATCCTGAAGATAGCTAAAGGAAGATACCCTGAAGATATCTAAATTTTTTTACAAAAAACAGACAAGAAAAGTTGCAACAATGAGTATAAATGCTAGACATATAAGACAAGCCCTAAAATAGAAATGAATCAGAAAAAGTGATTAAATTAAAAATTAAATATTTCCATGTTTGTTATTTTAATTAAAGATATACATATAAGCAAATACTTAATCCTAATTCAAATAAGAGACTGTTTTTTTCTACTAATGTATTTTGATATGAACATAATTATATTTGCTTGCATTTTTGATTTGATTTTAACAGTTTTCTCATTTTGATTATACTAGATTAATATTATATATTTAAAATATCTAATTTCTTTTCCTCTAAGCATGTTATATTCTGACAAGACCTTGATTTTAATTTTTGAAACTATAAGTAAAGTGACAAATTATAATAATTTTGAATTGATAGCTTATCATTTGATAGTAAGAATAAATTATAGATATAATTTTATTGATAGATTCTAATAAGTTTAAAGTATATTTTGATCTCGCTGTATGTATTAAAAATTGTTTCATATTTGTTCACCCCGAGGTACCCCCCCCACTCCTCCCAGTCCCTAAACCGAGGTACCTCCCCCCACCACTCCCCCCACCTCAAAAATGAAGTCCCCCTAATATAACCCACTTTATATGAAAAATCATATTCCCAAGGTCTGAATCGACTCCCTTCATGACATCTCACTCACATAACAATATTTATATATAAAATGACATAGTTTTTCAAAATTATGTATTATCTTTTTAATTGCTGTTTTGATTTTATTTTGAATTTTTGGCAACTTTCACTACATCCGTCGACTTTTTAAGACATATACTGCCATAGGAAAATATATTTCAATTGAGTTTACATTGTCTAGACTTATTGCAGATTTTATTAATAAAATAAAGCTATGCACATAAAAATTCCAAAAATCTTTTTCAGCCTAAATCATTTCATTTCGATTTAAATATAAAAATAATCATGAGTAAATTTTTTTTAAAAAATCATTTACTCTCTTAAATAAATATTATTTTATCATAAAAAATAAAAATGTTTGTTAATTTATTTTTATTTTCAATTTGTTAAATCTTAGCATAATCATTATCATTTTTTATGATAAAATAATATTTATTTAAGAGAGTAAATGATTTTTTTAAAAAATTTACTCATGTTAATTTTTATATTTAAATCGAAATGAGATGATTTAGGCTGAAAAAGATTTTTGGAATTTTTATGTGCATAGCTTTATTGTATTAATAAAATCTGCAATAAGTCTAGACAATGTAAACTCAATTGAAATATATTTTCCTATGGCAGTATATGTCTTAAATAGTCGACGGATGTAGTGAGAGTTGCCAAAAATTCAAAATAAAATCAAAACAGCAATTAAAAAGATAATACATAATTTTGAAAAACTATGTCATTTTATATATAAATATTGTTATGTGAGTGAGATGTCATGAAGGAAGTCGATTCAGACCTTGGGAATATGATTTTTCATATAAAGTGGGTTATATTAGGGGGACTTCATTTTTGAGGTGGGGGGAGGTGGTGGGGTACCTCGGGGTGAACACATATTTTAATTTTGCTAAATTAATGGCTTGTTAATCATACCAAAATGGTAAAAAAAATATAATAAGCCTTAATATTGAAATTTAATATAAGATTTTTACCAAGTTTGTGATATATTATAAAACATATTTGTTTATTAACATATGAAATACTATATAATTTTAATCAAATTATTATTACCTCATTATTATTAAATTTATAGATTAAAGGTATAACTTTAGTACAATCGTTTATAATAGTTAAAATTTCACTTTGAAAATTGTATTACTAAAAGTTTCCTTTTATATCTATTGCCATAATTATATTGAGGTCTTCAGCATAATAAGTAATTTATATTAGAGTAAATAGATAATTTGTGCAATTAGTAAAGCAATTAATTTATCTAAAGCCAGTAGAAATTTAATGGTAAATTTATATATACTTAAATTTTTGAAAAATAATGTGATTTTTTAATGTTTGATACTAATATATTAAAAATAAAGTTTAAAGATATCGATGTATTCATAATTGTTAATAAGATATTTTAGGTATCATTGAAATTAAATATATTTTAATTAATCAAAGATTAATGGTAGATTTTTATATAAATCTATAATACTAAATTAAATTAATTTTTAAAAATTTAAAGTGCCAATTAAATCACTAATAAAAGATTTATATAAAAGTCCTTATGTTTCACATGAAATATCTTTTCACCAAATACCATTTATTAGTTTTACTGTATATGTAAGTGAATAAAAACTAATCTTTATTCATTTTTTTCATGAATGCTCTCAAAATTAAATGATGTACGTCTAAGAACTTGATATATAGGGTGACCTTAAATTCAGGCTTTATATTTTCCAAACAATGCTTTGGTTTGTATGCCAGTATAGTAGGTGGAGGGTTGAACTCCACTGGGAACACAGTATTCAATATGATTTTTCCCCTCTCACAAGGATCCTATATAATTATTGGATAAAGTAGTTCAACAAATGTCTTGGACATTCATGGAGCGACTGGTAGACCATTTATTATCAAGTATAATCCACAGCTTCAGATTTAATATGCAAGATATATGTACAAGGCTATCATCCCATTTAATTCGTTTTAAGTTTTAAAATTAACCTATATTATAATAATTGCTAACTCTTAGAAGATCTATAAATCGTCATGGGGATCACTCTCTCGAAATAGTGAATATTTATTCCTTACAACAGAATGGAATTACGCACCCATGCTTCTACACAGAGTCTCAGATGGGGAACTTTTAGGAAACTTTATGATATCTTAGCACGATAATTAGATTTATACTTAGTATAAATTCATAAGAGCTGAAATGGAAAGTTTAGATAAAACTTACCTATTGGCATTTGATGAATGGAATTATTAATAGCTTATCATATTATTTAATAAAATTTTGTTTACAAAATTAGTAAATAGTTCATTTATAACATGGGTAATTTATATTTTGTATACGATAAATGAAAGCTATAAAACTCAATAATTTTATGTTTTAATTTTTTAATTTCATATGCCTAGATTTATCTGGGATAAATAATGGAGCTCTAAGTTATCCCATAATACCCTAATTAATTATTTAATCACAAGGGGACTATGAATGGTTTTAAATTATGTACCTAAGTTCAGACACCAGATTTTTGTATTTCTATGGACAGTAAAGCATGAGCTAAGCAGTTATTTAAAAGTAATAAATTAATAAGTAAACCTCTTATTATTATATATTAAATTGAGTGTTCAAAATGGATACTTTGAACAATCTTCAAAGTCAGAGTAATTTTGCAATTAATCCCCCTAATCCAAACTATAAGACAGCAGGAATCATTCTTTATTCAAGTATAGAAGAAGATCATATCAACAATATTTAATGGTAGTTCTTATGCTCTTACAATTTAAAAAATTAATTTCCTTTTTGGAGAAAAAAATTACATTTAGACTGTTTTATATTATTTCAACAATAAAAATTTACTTAATAAATGTCAACTATGATCCAGCTACGGGTTTTGGGGACGTAAACTTCTGGTTGCTAAAAGAAACCAATAAACATCTCCCAGACTCTTATTTTTCATATGAAAAAAATTACTTCATTTCGTACCCCAACTAATACCTAACTTGTTCAGGTGCTTACCTAGATTCAAACTTTACAAAATTTGCAGGTGCTCTATATTCATATTATGCACCCTACTTTGCTCTCGTCATTGCATTTGATATCAATGATTCTGGAATAATTCAAAAAAGTTTACCCAATTTCTATTCTCCAAGCTCTGGAGATTAACTTCAAATTAATCACATTGATTTCACTAGTGCTAGTAATATAAATTATTTAGATTTATAAAAAAGGCCATTTTTATCTACAATAAATGTACTACGTAAGTTGAATTATTGACTTAAATAATATATAAAAAGTACAGCTAAAATAACAGGTATACTAAATAGAATGTAAGGAGTTACTTATCCCTACTATCAAGGAGTGACTATAGACTACCCACCTCCCTACTATGTTGAACAAGACTCATTAATTACTATTACTATTCAAGTGGACGGTGGAAATTAGGTGCATTAGCATAATTACACTACATTATCCTGGATTTAGTAAAATTTTGACATTAGACAAACTAATATAATTTAGACAAATATGAAACAAAATATCACAATAGATCCACTTCAAACTTTTGATAGAAATTTGATCCCATCAAATATATCAAATTAAAGCTATACGATTGGTTCTGTTATGCTTATTATAAGTTTTGATGAATTTTAGTTTAGTGTTAAGGATTGTGAAGACCTAGACATAGTATACTCTCTTTACGTAAACGATAGTGCAATTTTACCTAGTTTTATATAAATAGACAGTTCATCAAGGCGAATATTTATAAAATCTTCTGATAACTAATTTGCTGCCATTCATAATATCAAAATTGAAGGATCTTTAGTAGATGGACTTTAAAATAGCACATCCTTTAATTTAGAAATTAAGAGATTAAACATAGTATTATAGACATGGAATTCAAAAATTATAGTAGGGAATGCTGGTCCTCCCTTTTTCCTTCAATAGCCTAGAGATATTATTATTACAGCCGGTATCCCTAGTAAAATTTTACTTCCTTAATTTTTAGATCCTGACCCACTAGATTAAGTGAAAGTATATACCAAAATAACAAGCCAAAAAAACAAAAATGATTTAGTTTAAGTACTAGACAACAAATATCTTACTTTTCATACTATCGCTAATGACGATGTGGATACATATACTTTAGAAATAAAGCTGTAGGATGACAATCCTTACAATTAAATGAAATCAATTTACTAAATAAAATTAAGAGTGATCGATAATCCTAAATTTCCAAAGAAAAATCATTTATAATTGTCAACAAATGATAAGTAGATATAATTAATAGATCTAACGGTTGATTAAATAAATTTCCATGATTTCCTAGAAATAAAAATGAGTAAATAAATCAAAATAAATGATATGAATAAAGCTCTTATCCTGCGATAAATTTAAGAAAGCATAAATATTACTATTTAAAATTAGAATATTAAATTCTATTACATGGTCCAAGATGCCTAGTATGATAAAATTTACATTCAGTTTCACTTTAGTGAAGAGACTAAACTATACTTATACAAATATCTCAAAATAGATATTGCAGTAAAAGGGCTTTTTTACTTCAATCATACAAGTAATGATAACATAACCTTAATATTTAGAGACGATAAATTTTCAGCAAATTTGAGAATATTCAAGAATAATGAGGTGGTTTCTTATTTAGCAAGCTTTTTTAGTGTTACTTTGAACTCCCTCATTATCTCACAATTAGTTTTGCAAATTTTTACATCAGAATCTCTATAACTACTTTGGGGCTATGTAAATACTTAGTAATTAATTGCCCATATACCACTACTCTCGATTGATCTCCCAGCAAATTTGTACTATTTCTTCTCACTAACAATTGGATCATTAAAATTTAATGTATTTAACATAGAGCAAATATATTGCTCGATATTCTAGATTACGCAAACTGAAAATGAATATGGAGATAATTTTCAAGATTTTGGTTACGATAAAATTGAGGCAATTCTGAATATTGGGATTAATGCAGTGTTTATTTGTTTAGTGCCTTTAATGCTTTTGACAATGAAAATTCTCAAACCTTTCACCTAAAAATCAAAAATAAATAAGTATAATAAATGAAATTGCTTGTTTTATTGACATTTGCTTATAGTTTAATTTTGGTAAATCCACAAAGTACGCATTTTTTAAAAGTTAATTTTTATAGCGTGAGACATCTTCACAATAAAGTTTAATAAAATTTCCAGTATGCTTTTGGCATAAGGCTTATCTATGAATCTTATATTAATCTGCTTTTGAGTTCATAAATTAACTTGTTAGAAGGGTTTAGCTATGATAATTTAGGAGGTGGCACAATAATTTAATATCTTATTGCTGCCCTTATTTTTGTAAGTATCAATAAATCAAAAATTTACAAAACAATAGACTTTTAACCTATTAATATATAGAGTATACTGTGCTTAACAATCCCTGCAATCTTAATATATCTTTCGATATCTAAGAATGAATAAGGATTAAGAAATAGAAATTTCTAACAGAAATTTAGATCATTTTATGAAAATGTTAAGATTATTAAATTAAAGTATCCTATGTATTAAAATGTGATTTATTTCATAAGAAGGATCATATTTGTGCAATTAATTCTGAATTTTGTTGACTATCCTGTGTTCCAAATTAATGTAAATAAAAATTCTATCAATAACTTTTATAGATTTTTATACTTATGGCTGTAATAGAATTAGGATTCCAGCTTCATATAAAACCTTTCAAAGATACTCTTCATAATAATTTGAATTTCCTGAATGAATTATTGATAAAATGCTTTATCAAAAATTTAACTAAATAAATGTATAAATAATTTAATTGATCTTGCTCATTTCAAACTTCCTGTTTATCTATACATGCTTTTACCAGAATTAATCAAGCTTTTAATACCTCGCAACAATTGAAGATGAAATTTAATTAGAATTATAAGACGAAACTCCTATGCTAATTTCTTATAATATTGGGTGGCTTCTGCTAGCTTTAATATTTGTAACATGCCTCATTAATCTAGTATTCAACCTAATTAATATTGTGCAAAAATTGAAAATAATCTCTAAAAAGTACTATCATAGACTCAAAACTCTAATAAATTTATTCTTAAATGGACTTAATGTCTATTTCTATTTAAGTAATTATTAAGTTACATATAAACTTGGCAATCAAGCAGAAAATCAATGAGATTAGGAAATAGCTCATTTAATAATCTAAATTCTTTCTAAAGTACATTAAAAACATAGAAATCATTTCTCAATAATACTGATACATTTTAGAACAACTAAACTTTTAAAAACCTGCATACTGTAAGAACCAGACCAAATATTTTAAGAAAAAATAATTGATATATTATATTATTCTTAAAATTGAAATTTATATATATATATATCTAAATAACTTCTATGGTGATTTTTAAAACGCAGATTTCATAAACGAAAGGCCAATCCCTTTAACAAAAAGTGCTAAAAAAGAGAGACAAAAAAGCGCAAGAAAAGTTGATAAAATTAAATAAGGACTTTCAATTAAAGTTATGCCAAATTAAATTTATGAAGATTTTGAAGATAGCAATGAGATTTAAGATTATGAACAATTAAGAAACTTAAACAATCATAACCCATTATATTCTCATAAAAATCATTAAATTATAAATGATTAATCTTCAATAGATAATCGCAAATAATCTGTTAAAAAGTCTACAAGCAGAATATACAATGATCCCAGATTGCCTCAAAGAAATATTGAAATTTAGATTTCAAACTAAAATGAATCAGTGGATGATTAGAAGGTGGATAATGAATTAGAAACTTTTGAAGATAAGAGCTCTTCATCAGAATTTGATGAACAAGATTATTAAGAATACCTCAGGTTTAAGATTAAATTATTAATTTCAATAATAATTTAAGATAATTTTCTTATATATGTAAAGACTATAAAGCCACAAAACAATTTGAGTTTGAATTCTCTATAGCAAATTAATCAAAACTCTAAAACCAGAAAAATGAGTGTGTAACAAGAATTCATTAAAGCTTTCTCGATTGATAAATATTTTAGGAATACATTCGAAATTGAGAAATTATATTTAATTAAATATATAGTAATTCAAAATCTACGCAGTTAAAGTTGACCACTTTGAACGATCTTGGGCTTATTCAATTGAGAATTCAAAATTAGCTGGAATTTATTATTGGCGGTACTATTTAATCGCATCCCTGGAGAGATAACTACACTTTTATGTGAGGGTATTATTTAATGAATTTAGAGGAGTTTTATTAAAGTGAAGTTATCTCTCCAGGGATGCGATTAAATAGTACCGCCAATAATAAATTCCAGCTAATTTTGAATTCTCAATTGAATAAGCCCAAGATCGTTCAAAGTGGTCAACTTTAACTGCGTAGATTTTGAATTACTATATATTTAATTAAATATAATTTCTCAATTTCAAATGTATTCCTACAATAATAAATCTTAACAGATAGATAAAATAATGATGAATAATGTCTCTCTAGTTTCAACTTATAAAACCAATCGAATTAATTGCTTTATGATAATGTTTCTCAGAATTAATTGACACATAGGGAATAGACTAGGAATCAAAGCAATTCTTTAAATTCTTAATAAACTATGAACTATAAGAGACATCACCATCGATTATAATCATCGAACAATGTTTTGGGGTAGTTTTAAAATTCTTTATCTAACAGGTAAATATCCAATCCTTAACAGGAGTTTTTCATAACACAATTAAATATTATATTGAAATAAGCATTATAAAATTAATATTAATAGAGCTACTACATTTGAAAGAGAAGTAGTATTGTAACTAAAATAAATAAAAGCAAATGATTAATTGATTTTAATATTCAAATCAATTATATTTTTAAATTCAATTATTATTAAATAATAGATCCAAGCATAAACAACAAGGAAAATTCCAAAAAATAAATAGTTAAAATATATATCTAATTTAAATTTATGTTATCTATCACAAATATACGGCAATATTTTAATTAAATTTAAACTATGAAATTATTTTAATAGCAGTTTAAATTTCAATGATAAAGATTTGACTAAAAAAAACCTTTAACAAGTCTTCAAATTATTGCAATTAATTATATAAAGAAACACTAGGTGAAAATATTACTAAAGTGATTTATTAAAATGCATAATAAAAAATAATATATTTTACTGTTATTCAATTTGATTTAATTATTTCAACAGAATTAGAATTTGCAATCAGAAATATATTAAATTAATTAAGCAATCACTACTAATCAAGAATTTATTTAAAGATTTAAATATATAAACTATAATACAATTTAATTTGCAATTGGAATTTAATAATATTCAAAACCCCAAAACCCCTTAGTGAGGTTTATAAGTGCTTTGATTTGTAGGGTATAGTTGGGGTCTTATTGGGGTTAGTAGAGAAAACGCAGGTTTTTTATGAATTTAATGAATATTTAATGAGATTTACTGTACTTAATTCAAACAAATTTTATCTGCTTATCTTTGTGATACCTCTTGAATTTAGCAGTCTGTAGTTGTTCTAGTATATCATCCAATGATTATCGTGGATATGCTGGAGCTTTTACGATGACCATCTCATTTATCTTCTTAATTTCATTGCATATTTCATCTTGCTTAATATGTTTAGCAGCCAAACTTATTGATTATTTCTCATGTTTTGTTCCAAAGTATGACATCATTTCCATATCGCACTCTAAGATAATTGCAGCTACCGCCCAAACATCCCATTATACAGAGCCATTTGTCCATTTCTCTCTTATAGGGAAGTATCCTGGAGTGACTAAAACCTTAGCTAAAGTCACTATCTTCTTGTCTTATTGCTCTGTTGAAATCTATGACTACTACTTCTAAAGGGCAGAGATTTAGCATTACATTTTCTGGCTTCAAATCTCTATGAACACACCCTAGATCATGGAGCTCTTTCACACCCTTAGTCATATCTGTGAGTATCTCATTCAATTCATCAGGATATCTATTATGGTAGAGATACTCTCTTAGAGTCATTTCAAACTTCTTGAGTCTCAATGCAATAAAACCATGACCAAGTATAACTCCGTCGAGCTTAGCTAAGTTCTTGCATTATCTTTTCTAAGCCTCTCTCAGTACTATGTATTTATTTGCAAACTCATTTTAATATTGCTCGTTCTTAATGAGATACTTGAATGGATATACCTTGTATGCGAATTCATCAACAACTATAAGTTTTACCTTGTTAGGTACGTCAATATTCAAATAGTTTTCAATACAGCTGCTTATGTTGACTGCATTTAATGCAGGTATATACATTGCTCTCTCTTATAAGCATGCAATATACATTCCATTTGCTGGTTGGTTCATTGACTCAAACCGCTTCTATCTCTTAAGTCTCTCCTACTGCTCTATTTGTGAATCAAGAGAGTTATTTTTTCTTTTAGCAGGTACAAGCTTTTAAGTTTCCTCATCTTTAATCAGGAATTCGCTTAAATGATGATTTTGCATATGTCTCTTTACTTTAGCTGAGTGAGTATAAGACTTCATGCAGGTAGTGCATTAATATCTACCATCTACTTTATCATGCCTGAAGTAGATCTTAGCTCTACCAGAGTGTACCTCTTTGATGTGTCTCTTCAAGCTAGACTCAGTTGAGAAGAGATTTTAGCAGTCTTCACATTAAAATGTTTTAATTTTTTCTATTGGTTTGCCCTTTTTATTTTCAATTTGTTGCTGTTCTTTATCTTCCTCAATCAATTCAACTTATGTTTATACTCCTATCTCTACACTCTATTTCTTGTTTTAAACTTGAATTTGAAAGACCTCAGCTTCAAACTCTAGAGCTCTGAGCTCAACATCCTTTTCAATATAAATTACTTCTGGTTTCTTGGAGGAGCCTAAGTTGAGCAATGATTAACCTGTTCCAAGAGAAACTGCCTTACGATTTAAGTTAGCCGCCATGTTTAAATTCAAATTTAAATTTGTATTATAAAGCTCTAATAACCTCTCAAGTTATAGCAACTATGTATAGGAGTTCGCACTGCAGCACTAATGGTTGATATTGAAGTGTTAGAGCTCAAATTTATACTTAGTTTATAGCTATAATTTTTCTAATTTTATGCTTAATATTTTTAATTTTGGTACTAACTTCGATAATATTCAGGTTGGTACTGGTACCAATTAGGTTTTGAACCATTTTGGAACTTTTCCATTAAAACCTCATTAGTTAAAAAGTAGGTACTAATTTAGTTTTGGTACTATTAAATTGGTACCAAT